>ML288373.1:1288-42354 GCA_005239495.1 Nicotiana undulata
TATGAATTACTTAAAGGGAGAAAGCCCAACATATCCCATCTTAGGGCTTTTGGATGCAAGTGTTATGTGCATAATAATCGCAAAGATTCTTCAGGAAAATTTGATCCCAGAAGTGATGAGGGAGTGTTCTTGGGATATTCTACACAAAGCAAAGCTTATAAAATATACAATAAAAGAACTATGTGTGTATAAGAAAGATTACATGTTGTCTTTGATGAAACTAACACTTTATCTGAGAGACAGGAACCAGAAGATGAGGAGCTTGGACTGGTGAGGAGCAATGACTACATTGAAGCACCTATGGGAGATGGAACAGGTGATGGACCAGGTCCAATAACCCCACGCAACTCGACAGGGGGAATTCCTCATGAAAATACTGGCCCTGATCCTGTTCCACAGCAACAAGACAACATGGAACAATCCAGAAGTGAACAATTGGTTCTCAAACCACACAGATATCAGAGCTCTCACCCTCTTGAGAACATCATAACAGACTTGAAATCTGGAATCAAAACTAGATCCTCCTTGAAAAATCTGTGTGCGTTTGATGCATTTCTATCCTTGATTGAACCAAAGAACATTGCTGATGTAAATTTTAGGAAGGATAAGGATTCCAGTTTGTAAATTTTATTGAATTCCGAGACGTGGGTCCGGGGGGTCGGGTTTGACCAATTTTGGGATTTTGAGTATTTTTGATAAATTTCGATTTGGGTTTCATTCCTTAGCATATTATAATGGTATAAATCTGATTGTTGGTAGATTTGGAGCACTCGGGGGCCGAATTTAGAGGCAAGGGCACTGCAGAGTAGTATTTTAGCCGGTTTTGAGGTAAGTAACGTTTCCAAACTTGGAACTGAGGGTTCGAAACCCCAAATTATGTGGTATTTGATGTTAACTAAGGTGACGCACGTGCCAAGTGACGGGCATGCGGGCGTACACTGAATATTTGTGGCCTGCCTCATCCCATGGCACTGCCCAATGGTTATTTTAGGCTGATACTTGTACTGTGCAGGTTGCATTACCTTGAACGTATTAGAAATCATGTTAAGTATAAATGCTAAGGCTTCACGCCGATATGTTCAGACCGGAATGGTCATTTGTTGCTGTCTCTATCTGTGATTACCTGCATTCATGTACTCAGTCCTATCATAGCATATGTTTCATGCCTCAGTCTCAGTAAATGTTAGTTTATTTCTATGTTGTCATTATTTTGAGTTGATTCTTATATCTGAGAGCCTGGTGAGTGAGACTGGAAGGTATTGACTGAGTGAGGCCTATAGCCTGGTATTGAGACAGTTATGAGATCGGACTGCACACCGCAGTGATCCTTGAATCATGCCTTCGTTGGCTTGATATAGCACGTGGGCTTATAGGAGCCCCTCCGGAGTCTTTACACCCCCAGTGAGCGCACAGATATTGAGGGATGGATTTTCCCTGGGCATGGATCTTGCCCGAAGCTATTGGTATATAATGAGGGATGGATCGTCCCTGGACATGGATCTTGTCCGAGTGATATGTTTCGGAGATGGATCTTCTCCGTGGGGCTGGACTGTCCTTTTTCCTCAGTACTCGGTGACTACGTCGCTTAGGTTTATGCATAATCCGGGATGGACCTTCCCTGGGCCTGAAGGCCAATTCTAGTATTGAGTGGACTTCCTTGTGAGAGTAGGGATACTGTGTACATATCATTTCTGATTCTTTATGATCATATGCTGGTATGTAGAGTTTACAGACATAATTTGGTGCATCTTTCTTATTTTTCAGCCATATTACTATCATGTTCAAGTTATATACTGTTGTTCATAAACATCGGAGGTTTAGTCAGTCACTGCCTCTCAGCCCATAGTTTGGGTTCGTTAATTCTGAGTTGGTGTACTCACGTTATACCCTGCACCTTGTGTGCAGATCCAGGTACATTGGGACTCGGCTCTGGTCATTGAGTAGCTGACAGTTTCCATCAGAGTTGTCGAGGTAGCAGCTGGCGGCCTTGATCTCGTCATCTCTTTCCTATTCTACCTATCGTTATTTACTTTTCAGACTATGTTGGTCATTCCTCTTTCATTTATATTATGTATTAGCAGCTCATGACTGTGTGACACTGGATCCGGGATTGTAGGATTTGAGTTTTGTTTTCATAAATAGTTCCAACTTCAGATTTTTTATTATTATTATCTTCAGACTTATTTAAAAAAATGGTATTTCAGTGGTAATTGGACCTAGTTAGAAATAAATTGGTGGTTGGCTGGCCTGGTTCCACGACAGGCGCCATCACGACTCCGTAAATGGGTCGTGACAATGTTCCACATGAATCAGACCAAGCGTAGTTCAGGAAAATCGAGAATATACAAAAATAAACTAACGTTCTCCCTTCTTCTTCTTCTTTTTTACCTTAATGACTACCGTGATGAGAAAAGAGAATTAAAAGAAGAAAATCTTTTCTTCAGTGTATTTTTTTTAATTTTCTAGACTTAATGTTCTACAATATATTCTAAACTCAATCTTAAAAGAGCGTTTTTTTTAAAAAAAACAGATACTCTATGAGAAATTATTAAGGAAAAACTCCTAGAAGAGAAAAAAATATTTTTTGATTTTTTCTAGGAAGAAAATCCAAAGAAAAATATTTTGAATTTTCATTTGATATCCTGAAGAAAGATTTTGAAAGACAATTCTTTTTGGAATTAAAATCTTAAAGATTCTAAAGAGGTATCAAAAGGATTCTTTTTTTTTAGATTTTTAGTCTTAATATCCTAAAGAAAATTTGTAAAGGAAATATAAAAGCAACTTTTTTTGGAGTTGTAGATAATAATTTCCTAATGGAAAACCTCAAAAGATTTTTTTTTTTTTGAATTTCTAGAAATAGTATTCTCAAGAAAAATCTAGCGGAAATATAAAAACGCAAAATCTTTTTTTTTTTGGATTTTTGATTTATAATTTTTTTTTGGTTTTTCAAATACGAAATAGAAAGTACTATAACAAAAGACTCGACAAACTTAACGAGACATACTCTGATATCACCTAAAAGACTCGATATTACCTTACAAGACTAGAAAGTAAAGATAACATAAAACAAAGTTAAAAATAAAAGGTCTCCTCAAACGTCTCTTGAAGGTTGCGGTCCTGGCTGAGATGGCCTTGAGGCGTATGTCATGCTCAAGCTCTAGTAAATGAATTCATAACTTAATGAGAAAAATAAGATCAAATAGATTAGTAACTCAAGACACCGTGCGATGCCACAACACGTCCTATTGGACATATGCAAGACATGTTGGGCTGTTTTTGCAAAATGACCTGCGTGGCCAAGGGTGACTATTATCGCAAAATCAACAAAGGTGACCTCAAAGCTTGGAAATACCTCACTAAGGCTTTTATGGCTTCAAACTCCCATTAATTATGGCCCTAGAAATTGCTTTGCAAAAATGACCCATTTTACAAAAACGGCCGATATGGCCAACCGTGGCTAGAGACGCAAACACAACAAGGATGGAACTTAAAGGAATGAGACCCCTAGCTTTGTACTCAAGATTTAAGACCCGGGTAAATAAACCACTTTTGCGAAAATGATCCCATTTTGCAAAATGGTCGGGTGGACAAAAGTGGCTAGACATGCAAATTCAATAGGAATGGACCTTAAAACTGAGAAGACACCTTGTTGTGGACTCAGGCTCTAAGACATGGGATAACAAGCTACTTTGAGAAAATAGACTTGTTTTGCAGAAAAGGCCGATGTGGCCAAATGTGGCTAAACATGCATGATTTGGCTACGATCCCTGAAGCCAAGAACCTAAAACTCACTAGGAAGAGGAGGAAGACCGGACCCAATATGGACTGCCTACGTATCTCGCTCCGAAGGACGAGAATCAGGTATGCGTAGTTCGGGAAGATTGGATGCGGGAGAGAATATAAAAAACACTCATTTGGAGAAAACATATTTCTTTGTCTTTTTTTTTTTTTTTTTTGGGAAAATGATAGGAAAGTGCAAAATCTTTTTGAATTTTTTATTTTAAATTTTTTTTGTCTTTTTCTTGAAAAAGTTGTGAAAGAAAAATATAACAGGACCCTACTTGCTTCATTTTTACACTTCACCCGCTTTCTTTCTCAATACCCTAAAACAGTCATTGGTCCGCCAAATGACACATTTACACTTAAAGAATGCAGCATGTAGCATATCGGGATGATTAGAAGTCTTTTTAGACCACATGCCTGTTTTGACAAAATTTGGATAGGCCTCCCACAAAGGGACACGGTGCCTGGGACCGAGCCCTACTAGGTCTAAATGAAATGATGCAAATAAGAATGACCTAAAGGCTGACCTACATTATGGGTTCAGTAACAAGGCAATGCGGGGGAGCGTATGGTCGATGATGGCTGCTCAAGCTTTTCACCTACTCCATACGTGTGAAGGCCCCCCTCCTAAAATAAGGGTGACTCAACAAAGAGTTCGTGTACGCGACGCATAGTAGCAGACTTGTTGCAGAATGAAGACTCATGGTTATGCAAATGATGATAATTATAAAGCAATAACAGATAAGGAAAGCGGTAAACACATAAACAACTAGCAAATAATAAAACGACATAAACAAAAATAAAAATTAAATAAAGCAATTAAAAACATTAAAAAAACCTCAACCGAATATTCTAAAAAGCCAACAAGATCATAGTATCAGCTCGAATCTGCAAGTCCCCAGCAGAGTCGTCAAAGCTGTCATGCCCCTTTTTTTACACCTCACTAAAGCCTCTTTGAAATAATAAAAAGATTTTGTAAAGCTAAAAAGGGTTTTCAAATCGAAAGTGACAAAGAATTGTGTTTTAAAACGATATTTAGAGTCCCCACCTGACATTTGGTTTAGGTGTGCCAGGTCACCATTTTTTAAAAAAAATAACAATTTCCTTTCAAAAACACATTTAAATCTTAAACTAATTTGCACCAGAGTTCTAGGTGAGGGGGTTCATTTGACTCGGGGAGAAGGTGTTTGGCATTCCCCGAGTCCCGTGAAAGTCATGGTTGCATACTCGATCTAGCTGGCTTTTAAAATATTCGAATTGAGGTCTAAACACACACACACACACACAAAAAAAAAAAAGAGGCTCGAGGTTGTCCCCACCTAAATAAAGAAAATAAAATAAAAAAGAAGATGCTAAAAGTCCATGCTCATTCCACGATGTTCGTTGCGGCCTCCAATTACATTCACTACGGGGCATACCCCTGATAAAAATATATACAAAGTTTTCGGGGAATTCCTAGGATAATATAATCAACTAACGGGGACAACCTTTTAACTCAAAAATAAAATAAATACAACGACCTAACATTTGCCTACCCTGTAACGGCCTAAGACATGTTCCTAACACCCGATCAATGAAAGCAAAATAGTAAAAATCTAAGCTCAAATCTTCTTTTATTTTAGTCCCAAACTCTCATTGCATTCATATTGTATTCACCACATATAATTTCAGATTCATGTCATCTAATGAGACGATAAACTAGAAGAAACGAAAGACGTAGGGCGAGATATGCTAGTCAAAATCAATTTATTTCGGCTAAGCCATGGATAAACATGTAAGAACATTAAAATTAGAAAGAGTGTGGATAAGAATGGACCTTGTATATATTTCACCAAATAAAATCTGAAAATATTTCCTCCCAAATCCTTGAACCACGAACAGGGACCCAGAACCGAAACTCGACGGGAAACCGAGAAATCAACTGAATTGACCGATACACTTGGTCGAAATCCGGGTAAGTATGTCAAATATGATTACTTGGGGTAGTTTTCAGCACTGCTCATCGCCATCTCCAAGAATGAAGAGCTCGTGTACTTAATTTTGATGGAGGAAGCTGTCACGACCCCAAATCCTAATTGGACGTGATGGCGCCTATCGTGGAACTAGGCCAGCCATTATCTCATAATTACCCAATTACTTTGCCGAAATATCCCAAGTTCATTAAATAACGTTTCATAGCAAGTATATAATGTTCAAATACTTTAACAAAGCGTAAACAAGCTGACAGACTATAACCATTCTCCCAGTACTGGAGTCAATAGATCATGAGCATATGAGAGTAATACTAACACTGCTAATGTCATAATACAATATCTCAGAACAAAATACTAAGTACGAAATGAGAGAAGGGAAATGGAGATATTGTGGACGCTGTACAGCTACCTCAAAATCCCGAATGCTGACGCCGTACGAACTCAGATGGCTACTGCTCAGAACCAGTACCTGGATCTGCACAAAGAGGTGCTGGGAGTAAAGATGAGTACGCCAACTCATTAGTAATGAAAATAAATCAAGTCTGACAATAAGAAACACACAACAACAAAACATCAATTCATAAATAGTAAATACCGAGTCTAACAGTGAGTACACTTAGGCAATATCTTTAAATCCAGTTTTCCGTAAAGATTCTTTGAACAAGTATGATTTCCAATTATTATCAGTAAAAAATTCCAAGAATCTCAGTATAAAAATAAAATGAATCATAGTCAAATATTCAGGTAAGATATCATCATAAACCGCCCATCGGGCCAAATCATCACTCATAATCAGTCACTCAGCACCTCACCATCACTCAGTAACAGTCATTCAACACCTCACCATTACTCAGTAACAGTCACTCAACACCTCACAATCACTCACACCTCCCAATCACTCGTCACTCGGCACTCAATACTCTCACTCAGTAGGTACTTGCGCTCACTGGGGGTGTACAGACTCCGGAGGGGGTCCTACAGCACAAGCGCTATAAACAAGCCAAATCATGGCATCAATTACTCTGGAACTCGGCCTCTATCATATCATAAATATACTCACGGTATTGGCTCTCGGCCTCACTCAGTCAGAAACTCTCAGAATGCCACTCGGGCCATAATTAAACGGGGTTCTCGACCCAAAACAGTATTTTATTTCATGAATAATAACATCAACAATTCTGAGTGTCAAAACAGTTTAACAAGGATGACTGAGTATAAATCATGGTTACTACGTAAGGAATATCAGAAAATAGCCCCCAAGGGGTTAAAACAGATCAGCACGAGGCCCCAAACATGGCTTACAGCCCAAATATATCAAAAACATGGAAATACTATTTATCATATGGTTTAAAAGTAGTTTCGCAACTCAATAGTCTCCTCAGAAGGAACAACTTCCAGTTTTCCCAATTCGTGCACGTCACACACTCGTCATCCAGTGTGTACATCACTCCAAAACAGTGAAAAGATGCTAAGTCCGGGGTTTCATACCCTCAGGACAGGATTTAAAGTCATTTCTTACCTCAAACTAGCCCGACAAGCTACTCTGCAATACTTTTGCCCCTCGAATCGGCTCTCGAATGCTCCAAATCTATCAAAATCAGATTCACCACATCCCAATATGCTAGGGAAACGAAACCCAATCGAAAACTATCAAATTTAAGCACAATTCCCGAAATTGGCCAAAACCCGACCCCGGGACCACATCTCGAAACTCGATAAACTTTATACCAAAATAATCCTCGTCCTCGCACGAGTCTATACATATAAAGAACACTGAAATCGGAGTCCAAATGGCCCCTCAAATCACTCTTAGAAGGTCTCTTAATCTCAAGCCCTAATTATCCATTTTTACACTGATTTTTCCCAATTTAACACCACTTATTAGGTCTTAATCACATATAATCGAGTTATGAAGTCCAAAAACCTTACCTCAATGAAGAACTTTGGTCTCCCTCTTCATAAACCCTCCAAAAGCTTGAAACCCGTGTGAAAAATGGTGAAGAGAAGACTAAAAATCGCTAAGTCCAACTTATTTACTTTCTGCCCAGGCTTTTCGCATCTGCGGCTCTATTTCTCGCATCTGTGGACCGCTCTTACGGTCAAATCCACCGCACCTGCGACTTTTCATTAAACGGACCCCAATCTCGCACTTGCGGCCCAAGTGTCGCACCTGCGGCCCGCAAATGCGGCCAATTCAACCGCTTATGCGGTTCTTCCTCCAAGGGTCTCAAAACCTACACCTGCGACCACTCTCACCGCTTCTGCGGCTCACACATGCGGTCCCCCATCCGCAGGTGCGGTCACACCAGTAGAAAGAACACCAGCAGCTGATGCTGCACATTTCAAGACCAAATATCCCCGTTAACCATCCGAAAATTAATCCCGAGCCCCTCGGGGCCCCAACCAAAATTACCAACAAATCATAAATGATCATCCGGACTTAGTCGCACCCTCGGAACACCCAAAATAACACCAAAACACCAAAATCACATCAAATTCAAGCCTATGAACTTCGAAATTCCTAAATTCTACCAACGATGCTGAAACAATCCAAAACACCTTCGATTGACTTAAAAATTTGCACACATATCCAAAATGACATTACGAATCTGCTCCAACTTCCGGTATTCCATTCCGACCTCGATAGCCTATTTTCCACTACCGACCGGAAATTGCAAAAAACTAACCTTCGCCAATTTAAGACTAATTCTACATCGGACATCGAAATAACACTCTGAACACACTCCTAAGTCCCAAATCACCTAACAAAGCTATCCGATCCATAAAATTCGCATTCTGAGATCGTTTACCAATAAGTCAACTCCCAGTTGACTTTCCAACTATAAAGGCTACTCTTAGAGACTAAGTGTCTCAATACTTATTACAACCAATACAAACCCGAGCCAACCAACTCCAACACATCATAAACGGTATAACCAATGCATGACAAGGCAAAAATAGAGATAATAATGCAAAATCTACGGAACGACCGGCTTGGTCGTTGCAGAAGCTATTGGTATTAATTGAGGAAAAAGAAAGGTGGTGCTGCTACTGTGGTTGTTGAGAGATCCGATAGAGGTGAGAAGATAGTGTTTTATGGATTTTGTGGAGGAGCTCGGTGGAAATAGGGATGACGGGCTAGTGGATCTGTGTGTTTGAGTTTGAGAGGAGAAGGTCTCGCTGGCGTGGTGAAGGCGGACAGAGGTAGAGGCACTGCTTGGTGGTGAGGGGGTGGAGTTGAGACGACGGCTGGTGGTTGTTCGCGGCGGCAATGTTGGGAAAGCGGGTGTTGTTCAAAGGTTGTTGGAGAGAGGTGGGCTGGCGGCGGCGCGGGAGTTGAAGAGATGAGGGGGTCGTTGGTTGTTGCGACGGCAGGGATCAGAGGGGGTGACCGAATTTCCGGCGACTGGTGGCTTTCTTCTCTAGGGTTCCTCCTCTAGGGTTAGTGAAGGGTTTTTGGGGTTTTATGTGGTTGGAGGATTTAATTGTAGCCATTGGATTAGAATAAATTGATGGCTTGGATTAAAAATCGATTTTAAAAGGCTGGTGGGTCAAGATAGGTACTGAGCTCAAATGTTGGGCTTCTTGGAATTGAGTTATAAATTTGGCCTTTTAATTCTACAATTCTTGCAATCTAGCTAAAAAAAATATTAATTTCTTTTCTAAAATAACATCATAAAAATGTAAAATTAATCCTAATTAATTAAAACAGCTATATTATGACATGAAACTATTTTTTTTTATATTTTCAAGGATTATAATAAAAATAAAAATGGGTTAAAAATAATATTTTTCTAAAAATACCTAATACCTGAATTAATAGAGAAAAATGGAACTATTTTTGTATTTTTCAATTTTTGTGCTTTAAAAATAGAATTAAAATTAATAATAAAGTGAGATCCTATAGAAATAAACTCAAATAAATATTCCAAAAATACTAGGACTATTAAATGTAATTCTAATGTGCGGGTCAAAAATTACGTGCTTACAATCAACATATTTTTACTATAGTACTATCTAATTTACCTTATTTTAAGATTTTAAGTTTAATTTTATTTATAAAAGTTTACTTGTAGATATCTTTTGAATTGTGTAAAAAAAGAATGCCTCTACAAATAACATAAACTCTAATTCTTGATGCAAGCTGGGCGTTCAGAATAATCTGCTGGCCTCGGCTCATATAAAATCAGTTGGTGCTTCCGTTCGCCTTCCACTTCTCTAGGGAATATCATCAATAAGCTATATACCAGCTAAGATCTTTCAAGGTTTGACCATGAAAAAACTAGATAAAGAAAATAAACTACTACTACTATAGGGGGAGGGGGGGGGGCGGGAATCTTTACCTACACTCTCCTGTTCACAACAAAGATTTACGGTTAACTTAAAAACAAAAAAAAAAAGAATAAAACCTAACTCACCAAAAGTTACTTTAACTTGGTTTAATGCATGTATACGGGTTAATTTTTCTCTCACAACATAGTGTATGATATTTTATTGCCCATTTGGCCGTAAAAATATTCTTTTTTTTCAGAAATCAGTGTTTGACCATAAAAATTTTTATTTTTACTAGAAGATGAAATTTGAAATTTTTAGAAAATTTGAAAAACTCCATAAAGCTATTTTTCAAAATTTTCAATTCAAATCACTCACAAAAATTCAAAAATATCCCAAAATTATATTCGTGTTCAAACACAACTCTAATTTTCAAATACCATTTTCACGTGATAGTTTTTTACAATTCTTATGTCCAAACGCCCACTTAGATAGCTCAAAATTTTAGTGTCCTTTTGCATCCGTGCCGTATAATTATTTTATTTTATCTTGAAGCACATCAATTACGCAGTTGTGGTATCGTTTTATTCTTTATTCCGTCGTTGATTCTATCTATGTTTTTATGACGATCCAAAAATACGCTCATTTTTCAGTCGTAAAGTACTAAATTAATAATATGTATTGTGAATGCAAATGCAAATGACCAAGTGATCACGATAAAATACATGTGTGGGAAGTTAGCAAATCATGCATGAACTACAAAAATAGGTGTATGTAAGGCATGAAAATGCTTGTGTTATACTCCATAATATGATTTGCTCCCTCCATCAACAATATCCGCCACAATTGGCCAATAGACAATAATTATATACTTAGAAGTAGTGTTTCAAAAGGCACTTTCGGGGCGTGCCCTGGGGCAACGCGCACCAAAAAAGTCTCAAGGCGATGGTGTGGGGCGAAAGTCTGAAGAGGCGTACGCTCGGACGTTTGAGACGTGTTTTTGTAGTGAGACGTAAGCCCCAGAGACTTTTTCAAATTAAAACAAAATTTGTTGAATAAGTCCTTCATTTAATAACCAAATTCTCAAAAGTTAACTGGTAATTACTCAAAAGTTTTAAAAAGGAACTTAACTATATTAAATTTTAAAGACATTACCTTTTTTTATTGATTGAAGCCTTTGTAATTATTGTAAGATGAATCAACCAAGAAATAGAGAAGAATTATGCATTCATCAATGGAGAAGAAGAGAGAGGTTAACAGAGTAGTACGCATAGACAAACGAAGAGAGAGAAGTAGTAATCTTTTCATTACCCATCAACCTTATCTTTTTAATACACTGTATGTGAATTATTTATACATTAGTTAAACTAATTAACTAAGAACAAACCATAACTAACTTAATAACAGAGAAGCTGAACGTTAATAACTAACCTAGTGTAATGACTAAACTGACCTTGCTACTACATATTATATACACTAAATTATATTATTCTCTACAATCCCCCTCAAGCTAGGTAGTGCAAGAAATATTTAATACTCTTAGCTTGGAATTAAGATATTCATGCTGAACTTTGTTAAGATATATGTTGGTTGGTCTTTTGTATGAATGTATTTGGTTGTAATGAGTCCTTGTAATATCTTTTCCTTAATAAAGTGACAATCAATTTCAATATGTTTGGTTCTTTCATGATATACTGGATTTGCAGCAATTTGTATTGTTGCCTTGCTGTCACTGAAGATGTCAATAGGCAATTTGATTTTAAAATGAATCTCTTTGAGTAAGTCGACTATCCATATTACCTCTGCAACAGTTGCAGCAATGCTACGATATTCAGCTTCTGCTGAACTTCTTGAGACAGTAGTTTGCTTCTTAGACTTCCAAGATATTAGAGAATCTCCTAGTTTAATCACGTATCCTGTAATTGACTTTCTGGTATGAGGGCATGCAGCCCAATCAACATCACATAACCCTAGTACTGCATTGTTTGTATTGTTGGACAGTAGAATACCTTGACCAGGTTGTTTCTTCAAATATCTTACTATTCTGAGCGCAACCTCCATGTGAGGTTGTTTAGGATGTTGAAGAAATTGACTAAGTGTTTGAACACTAAAAGCAATGTCTGGTCGAGTCATTGTGATATGAAGTAATTTTCCTATTAATCTTTGATAAACAGTGTGATCTTCTAGTTCTTTGTCTTCTATTCTGTCTTCTATATTGTTTTCCTTGATATGGTCATCATATTCTTTTGTTGTCAGCTTCATGTTATAATCCATAGGTGTGATAGCTGGTTTAGCTGCTCCTAAACCAGTTTCAGATATGATTTCTAGTATATACTTCCTTTGATGCATCAAAATACTTTGTTTGGACCTAGCAAATTCAATACCTAAGAAATACTTTAACTCACCTCACTTTGTAATGTTGTTTTGGTCTTCTGTATCAGTTTAAGACTATCCCCTGTAATGAGCATATCGTCCACATATACTAGTACAATAGTCGTGCCCTCAGAAGTTCTTTTGAAATACAAGGAATGATCATGTTTTTTTTTGTTGAAATGAATGACTTAGTAGAGCTTCAGTTAACTTTGCATTCCATTGCCTTGGAGCTTGCTTTAGACCATAAAGGGATTTAACTAGTTGACACACTGAATTCTCCCCCTGACTGTTAAAGCCCTGTGGTATTTGCATATAGATTTCATCATGAAGGTCCCCTTGAAGGAATACATTATATACATCTATTTGGTGTATCTTCCACTATTTTTGAGCTGCAATAGCTAATACAGTTCTAACTGTCTTCATTTTTACAACTGGACTGAATGTCTCTTGGTAATCAATCCCTTCTTGTTGACTGAATCCTTTAGCCACTTGTCTGGCTTTGAATCTTTCAACTTCCCCTGTAGATTTGTACTTAATCTTATTTATCCATTTGCATCATATTGTATGCTTTCTTTCTGGTAGATTTACAATATCCCAAGTGTGATTATCTTACAAAGCTTTAATTTCAGCTTTCATTGCCTCTATCTACCTTTGATCTTTAACAGCTTCTGCAGATGACTTAGGTTCTATAACTGTAGATATAGCAGAGGTAAATGCTCTATACTTGGGTGATATATTTTCATAACTGACATATTTGTTTAAAGCATAGGGAGTATCATGATGAATATTGAGTGAGACAAAGTCTTGCAGCCAAAGAGGAGGCCTTTTATTTCTTTGAGATTTTCTGATTTCTGTTTGATGTGTACAACTGCTAGGAACTGATTGAGTAGTAGTAATCATACCTGGTTGTTGATTTTCAATTATGTATTCTGAATCAGTTGAATCTTCTTGATGATTATGAAATTCTGTGTTTTCTTCATTTGTTTGATCTACTGAGCCAAGTGTTGCAGAATTGTGATACTCATCTCAGCCAGTCATTTCTTGACCAGTATGTATTTGACTTTAAATTGAATCAAGAGATAATTGTTGAAGCATATTGTCATGAGCAAAGATAGTTGTAGTAGAGTACTTTGCAGCATTTTCCTTAAATGGGAATATATCTTCCCTGAAGCTTACTTCTCTGCTTATTAAAAAACACTTATTTTCTATATCATACAATAAATAACCTTTTTGTTCTGTAGCATAACCCATATGAACTGTCAATCTTGATATAGACTTCATTTTATCTTGTTCTTGAACCACTTTGACATAAGCTAAACATCCCATTACTCTCAAAATGATTTATGTTTGGCCTCTTACCAAATAGCCGTTCATAAGATGTTTGATATTCTATAGTTGAGCTTGGCATTCTGTTAATTAGATATACTGCAATTAACACACATTGTCCCCAGAATTTGATAGGTATATTTTCCTGAAACCTAATGGCTCTTGTAACTTCTAAAATGTGCTTGTGCTTCCTCTCAGCTACTCCATTTTGCTGAGGAGTGTATGCACAGGATTTTTGATGAATCACACCTATTTAGTAAATAATTTTTCACATACTGAGTTTACAAACTCAGTACCATTATCAGACCTGACTATTTTGATTGACTTCCCAAACTGATTCTTGACTAATATCATAAAATTCTGTAGAACTGTGCTAACATCCGACTTTAACTTCAAAAGAAATATCCATGTAAATCTAGTGTAGTCATCCACAATTGTTAGGAAATATTTGTTACCATCAAATGTTGGAATCTTATAAGGCCCCCACAGATCAAGATGAACTAGCTCAAAACAAACATTGGACTTTGTATTGCTAATAGGAAACGACAACCTTGTTTGTTTTGCACAAGGACACACAGTACAATTCTCTACCTCTTCTGTTATTTTTTGTCTCTATAGAAGACAATATTATTTTAAGAACTGAAACAGAACTATGTCCACATCTTCTATGCCAAAGATCTATGTCTTTATCAGACTTGATTTCAATTATTGCTGGAGAATGAGAATCACTTGCAGCACATGAAACTTCTGCAGTTGAATCCACTGTATGCATATTTCCACTTAGTATATACAATCCACTGTCTTCTTTACCAATCGCTCTCACCCTGCCCATTGAAGAGATCCTGAAAGGTACAAAAATCAGAAAAAAAAGGCAACTGAGCACATTAACTCCTTAGTAAATTTAGAAATAGATAATAAATTGTATTTGAACTGGGGTATATGAAACACATTAGATATAGTAATATTATTACTAATGTTACTAGAACCAATATGTGCCACATGGGTTATGTTTCCATTATGCATGAACACTTTCTTTGGGCAATCTGGATGCTTAACAGATTTCTTATTCAAAAGGTTTATATCAGCAACCATATGGTTTGTGGTACCAGTATCAATTATCCAATCTTGCCAACTGGCAGATACTGAGCAGACAAGTTCAATACCTATTGCATTAGCAGTAAAGTTTTCAGACTCATTCTTCCTGACACTGTTAGTACTGTTCAAGATTTGCAGAATTTGCTCATACTGTTCCTTAGAGAAAGTGCATGTTGTAATAGGTGGTAAACCTGGTACACTTAATTGAGCAGTAGCACCTTCATGTCCCATCTCAGAATTGCCATATTTCAAACCTTGATTAACTGTTTGATCCTGACTAATTTGAGCACCAGTTATCCCAGAATTCCTGAAATGTCCATTGTTTTCAGTCATCACATTGAAAGTTGTAGTACTGATATTAGTTCCACCTTTATTTCTATTCTTGAACTCATTAGGATACCCCATAATTTTATAGCAATTCTCTTTGCTATGTCCTTTCATTTTGCAGAATTCACATTGTACATTGTAATTCCTCCTAAACTTCGGGTTTCCTCCATAAGTTCTAGTATACATTACCACATCATAATGGTTGGCAGCCATTGCAGGATTTGCACCAAGTAGTCCTGTAGTTTCAGCTACAGATCTTTGACCTTCTTCGCTAATTATCAGCCCATAAGCTTGATTGACAGATGAAGTTGGACTCATCATCAGTATTTGACTTCTTGCTTGACTATATGACTCATTCAAGCCCATCAAGAATTGAAACAGTTTCAATTTTTGTAAATGCACCACAAACTCCCTTGATCTTGCACACTCACAACAAGGAGTAGGGACAAGAGCTTCAAATTCTTCCCACAAGTCTTCGAGCTTTGAGAAGTATACAGAAATAGAAGTTGTCCCTTGGGTTAAAGTAGCAATTTCTTTGTGTAAATTGAACGATCTTGACCCATCTACTTTATTAAACCTTTCATGAAAATCACTCCACATTGATTGAGCACTTGAAGCATACCTTATACCCCCAAGCAGTCCACTCGAACAGAATTCAAGATCCATGATAACACTATTGCATTCAATCTTTCCCAGTGATTCCAATTGCACTGTGGGGATTTTTTTTAGAACAGGACCCATCAACTAGCCCCAATTTAATTCTTCCCAACAGCCACTCTGATCAATCGATACCATATTGAATAATTTTCAATTCCTGTTAATTGAAAGGAGATAATCTGAACGCCACTAACATCCGCCGGTGAAAGATATAAAGGATGATCATAATCGATACCAGAAATTGAATATCCAGTTATTCCCTGAGATGTAGTTGTTGCATGTGTGTTTTGGGTACCATCTGGTGTGACACCATTGTCATCCGCCATTGTTGCCCAGTTTCAAGAAATTTACCAGAAAATAAAAAACTTGGGTAATTGAAGAATCGTTTTCTTTGAGCAGTTGGATCAACGCTCAAGATGCTCTGATACCATGTAATTATTGTAAGATGAATCAACCAAGAAATAGAGAAGAATTATGCATTCATCAATGGAGAAGAAGAGAGAGGTTAACAGAGTAGTACGCATAGACAAACGAAGAGAGAGAAGTAGTAATCTTTTCATTACCCATCAACCTTATCTTTTTAATACACTGTATGTGAATTATTTATATATTAGTTAAACTAATTAACTAAGAACAAACCATAACTAACTTAATAACAGAGAAGCTGAACGTTAATAACTAACCTAGTGTAATGATAAACTGACCCTGCTACTATATATTATATACACTAAATTATATTATTCTCTACAACCCTAATTCATGGTCTTTTTCAAATTTTTATCTTGTCCGCTAGTCTGCTAATATCTCCTAAAAACGATGAATATTCAATTTATTTTTTTACAAATACATAGAGAACGACATTCTCTTTCATAGTAGCAAGTTCAAAATTCAAATTGCGGGTTAGTCATCCTTTTTTGTTCTAGGTAGAAAACCTTATTCTTTTCTACTCAAGTTACTTGTGCTTCTAAGTAGCGTATAATAGATTATTTTGACTAGTTTTTTGTGGGGATGGAGCACATCTATATATATATTTTCACATATTTATAGTTTTTTTAAAATTTTATGCAATTTTACATGTTTATAAATATTTATTGTAATTATATTATTTTATAAAATATTAAAAGTTAAATATCTATATGGCTTACGCCTTGCTGAGACTTATGTAAAACGCCTCGCCTTACGCCTACGCTTTTGAAAATATTGCTTTTAACTAACGAAAACCCTTTTTATTCCAAATTATAGAAACATGTAATCAAAGAAAATTAATGTCAAAGTATAGTCACGTTCGAGTTGAAAACTATATGCAACGGACATATTTAATTTCCAAAGTCGATCAATGAAATTCAATACTTTGCTTTCAAATTAAATATTTTAGGTTGCGTAGCCTATTAAACTGTTGGCTAAACATGTATATAGCTCAATATAAGTGGGTATAAGGATATGAATAGAATCTTCAGCAATTTTAACTTTTCCCCTTTCATATACGTCTATTGACGGTTATATTATACCATTAACCTATATTAGTTACTCTTTCCGTTCACTTTTACTTGGCCTATATATTAACAATAAATTTTCTTTTTAGTTGTCATTTTATGTATATTAAGAGAAGACAAAATTTGTTCTTGTTATACCCACAATATTTATTACTCCTTTCAATTTATTTTCTCAAATCTAATAAAATATGCATCAATTAATATAGGTATCATGGTAAATTATGCTCTTTATTTATTATTTCTTAATGGGCGTGAAAAGTCAAAATATGCCAAGTAAAAGTGAACAGAGGGAGTATAACGGAAAAGGGCTTAAAGTACCCCTATCGTATGCTAAATGGTTTATAAAAACCTCGTCCATCTTTCTGCTGAAAATATATAGGACGTTAATTCTATTGTCAAAATTACCCTCGCAACTAACGGCACTTCGTGTTGGCCTCTCATTAAATGTTGTGGCATCCTTTTATTTGTCCATGTGGCTTAGTGGGGCTGAAATTGTATATGGGTAAATTTTGACCCATTTAACCAATCTAACACACTCTTTTTATGTGGGTCAGCTTTTCGTACAGTGCGATTGTCGTGAACAGTAACGCGATCGTGCTTTAAGCACACTGCTCCGTCATCCGCCAGTGAAAAGCCACCAGACCACCATCAAAAGATGCGCCTTCCAACAGCGCACCAACCTCAGCAAACCATTTCCCAAAACAATTCCCTATCTGCTACATATTTGCAAAATGGTGCTGGGATCACTGTAGCACAAAATCGCATGGGAGTTCAAAATATTTACTTGCTTGTTTATGGGAAAATCGAGCCATTCCAAGCACCGGTGATTCTTCTCCAAGTACGTATCAATCTCCCCGCCAAAATTTGGAGGGTTTTTCGAATTGGAAGCTCGATCATCTGAACAACCCAAAAATGCACCTGATGGTTGCGCATGGGGTTTTGGTGAACCAATTGGCCCAAGACCAATGCCAAATGATTCATGTTGTTCAGCAGATCGTTTCCATTTCATCAAACCCAAACCTCATCGCCTCAATCTCCACAACAATTCAAAAAGGTAATACTGCAGATTTGGATCACCAAGTGTTCAACAAAATGCCCAAGACAATTCCCAGCTCAAATGGTTGGTACTGATGTTCCTAAAGCTTTTCATGATCATAATGAAGTCAGTCATCAACCTAATTCTCATGAAGCAATTCAATAAAAAAGAGTGATCAGACACTTTCTTCCCCTTCAGTTCCTCATGTAGTCGTCAATGGTGTTCAGGCTGTTGAACCCGAATTTGAACCCATCAGATAACGAAAATGTTGAAACAATTGATGCTAGCATTTTTAGTTTTACTCAGATTTGTTTTAGGACAAGAGTGTCACGTGTCCCAGTAAAAAGGCGCCAACATATTAATTTGAAGGTCAGTTGGTCTGCCCTTAAATGTATGGGTATTTTAATTAATAAAATTAACGTAGTGTGTACTTTTGGATTAATAGATGGACGAAATATGTATTTTTAGACTGATAGATGAACGGAGTCTATAAGTAAACCAATTATCAAATAATAGGGGTACTTTAAGCCCTTTTATTGCAAAAAAATGGGACTTAGACATTCTACTTTTATAAATCTAGTGGCAATACAATTATTACTTACTTTTAAAAAATAGATTTTTTAAAAGAAGGACCACTTCGAATTGAAATAACATTACTTTGTGTTACGACCCAAAATCCACTATAGACTGTGATGGCGCCTAACGCTGCCGTTAGGCAAGCCAACATTGATTTATCAATTTTATTCATACATCTTATTACTTTGAGATTACTAATTCCCAATAATTTAACACTATAAAATAGAATTTATAGAGTAATGATAAATTACGTAATCTATCATAACAACACTAGAATGAACTCCCAAAACCTGGTGTCACAAGTGCATGAGCATTTTCTAAGAAGTAAAACAGTAATACAACATATGTCAAGAATGTAGATAAGACAGGATAAAATAAATAGTACAATGGGGACTCGGTGGGCTGCGATGCGTATTCTGGATTGCAGCTCACATAAGGTCTCCTCAACAGGTGCACCTACACGCTAAGATAATCACCAAAAGACCTGCCAGATCCTGCACGTTTAGCGCAGAAGTGCAGCATGAGTACGTAAATCAACGCGTACCTAGTAAGTATCTAGCCTAATCCCGAAGAAGTAGCGACGAAGGATCGACATCGACACTTACTAGATGTCCAAATGAATAAATAATATGATAATTTCTAACAATTATTAAGTGCACAGTAATTGAGTAAATCTGTATTATCATAATATTCCAATCATCCCTTTTAATGCATAAATCTCTTGGTCTTGTATTCTACCTCAATACCTCAGAAAGTGCCATGTGTCAATATCAAATCAATAAGAAGTATCATAAAATGTCGGGCATCCGTGGAAGGTTTATCTTGTGAATAATCGAACTACTAGCGAAAATGCACGATTCTGCCGAGGTCGTTCGGCCCGATCCAAAATAATGCGTACACGGCCGAGGGTCGAGCGGCACAACCATAGATGCATCTATATACTGCCGAGGCATTCGTCTTGCTCCACAAGAAAGGAAGGAAGTTTCCGAATCACAAGATACAGGTTTACAATATAACACATGAGCACAAAGTGAATATAACCTTTTACCGTTTCTCAATTCCCTTGCCAACAACTCAAGTGGTAGGGATGAGCCTAAGATATATTAAATTTCTAAATCAAGTTTAATAATATTTTTAGTTAATTAAGTCAACAGAATAAGTTCAAGTAATTCAAATATTGCATGATAAAATCCTAGATCTACCCGGACATAAACATGTTTTAGCTACGTACGGACTTTCGTCACCTCGTGCGTACATAGAATTCACAACTAGTAGCACATAACAATTAATATCACCTAGGGGGTAATTTTCCTCTCACAGGGTTAGACAAGAGACTTACCTCGCTCCGAAGTTCCGTAACCGGCTCCAACGCCTCTCTAACACCTCAACTCCAAGACAAACGTTCTGAACTAGTCAAACCATGTGCAAACCAATGAAAATATACTCTAATACTCATAATAGTTCAATTCATAATAATTTCCAACTCCGCTCGAAAAGTCAATAAAGTCAGCCCTTGGTCCCACATGATCGGATTCCGAAATTTTTTGAAAATAAACTTTACTCATAAAATTATGAACTCAAATATATAATTTATTCCCAATTCCTGTCCAAATTCGTGGTCAAATCCCAAAATTACCAAATTCTAGGTTTTCTTCACAATCCCAAATTTCTACCAATTTTCATGTTTAAATCCATATATAAACCATGTATTTAACTTACAAAGTGCGGGAATCACTTACCTTGACATAGATGATGAAAATCTCCCCTTGTAGAGCTCCAAAAATCGCCCAAGCCGTGTGGAAAATAGATTAAATGAACAAAAATCCCGATTTAAAACAAAGCTGCATAGCCACTTTCTTCTTCGCGTTCGCGTCACCTAGACCATGTTCGCGATGCCTCCAGGTCTTTATGCTTCGCGTTCGCGGTCACACAGTTGCACTCACGAAGGCTTAACACTCCCAGGCCCCAGCTCCCCCTTCCTTCTTCGTGTTCGCTACCTCCATGTCGTGTTCGCGTAGGTTGCTCCAGGTCCTTTTCCGTGTTCGCGACCCCTGTGTCGCGTTCGCGATGAACAAAAATCAACAGCCCAAAAACCCTTTCTTCGCGAACGTGTGAGACCCTTCGCGTTCGCGAAGAACAACACCAGACACCAGCACCAGCAGTTGCAAGGGAAAATGGTCAAAAACCACTCTGAATCACACCCGAGGCCTCGGGACCCTGTCCAATCACACCAACTAGTCCCAATACATAATACGAATCTGCTCGAGGCCTCAAATCACATCAAACAATATCAAAACTACGAATCGACGATCGAAATCTTTCTTTAAACTTTCAAACTTCCGAACTTTGACAAACACGTTTGAATCATATCAAAACATTCCAGAATGACGCTAAACTTTGCGTGCAAGTCACAAATCACGATACGAACCTATTCCAAGGCACAGAATCCCAAACGGACATCGATAACACCAAAACCCACTTCATACCAAATTCAAGAATTTCATAAACCTTCAAAATGCCACTTTCCGCAATAAACGCCGAAATGCTCCCAGCGACCCGATACTCAACCCGAACATACGCCCAAGTCTGAAATCATCATACGAACCTATTGAAAATTTCAAATTCCGATTCCGGGGCAGTATACTCAAAAGTCAAACCTTAGTCAACTTTTCAAACTTAAAGCTTCTTAAATTAAAATTTTCCTTCCGAATCAACTCTGAACTTCCCGAAATTCAATTCCGACCACACGTATAGGTCATAATACTTGAAGTAAAGTTATTCAAGGCCTCAAACAGCTGAAAAACGTGCTAGAACTCAAAATGATCGATCGGGTCGTTACACTTTGACCTACGAACCATATTTGTAAATGTGCATTTTCTTTGGCTAAAAGTTGCATGCCTTGAAGTATAAGACTTTATTAAATAATAAATGCAGAAAATTCGTACTTTGTTCTCAATTCCTAAGAGATGCTTCCCCTATCACTTTTCAACTCTTGAATATAATGAACCAAGAATGTTTCTTTCTATATATTAGTTATCCTTTCTTTTCTTTCTCAAACTAATATTCCTTTTTTAGCAAGGCTTGCTACATTAAGGCTGCTTTACCTCGGAATCTGATCTTTGGTCGGCAACGGCAAGCATTAATTCAATGAACAAATAATATTTCCAATTTTGATGGTTAAAGAAAGAACTGGATAATTTCATATTAGAATTTAAATTAGCCCTTAATTTGAGTTTAACGATCAAATATGTTCACTTTTCCTAAGAAAAAATAGAAGATGGAGCACCTCTTTTCTCGAAGTTGTAGGGATATTTTTACGAGTTTCTTCTGATCCAATAAAAAAAAATATTGTTTGTTTATTATAAATTTTGTAATTCGTTTAGAAATAATCAATTCACAGGGCTGTTAGAGCATCACCAAGGGGACTGTAATGAATTTGGATATTTTAGAGTTATGAAGGTGTAATTGGAACACATACTATTGTGTTTTCTAGCTTATTGCTAATAGTAAACTTTTTACATAATGATGTCACATGGAATCATAATGTAAAAAAATTGCTGACATAAAGTTCATTGTATGAATACGATGACTAAAATTTAAAGATAAGGCATGGGAATTGATATTTATTTGTCTTCCTTAATGTGAACAAGTCTGTGTCAAAAGCCCCAGAAACTCGAAAGGTTGACCAGAATTCGTGGCTCGTGGTCAACCACGATTAATAATGTCAAACTAATTGAACATTGGAAAAGAACCCCTCATCTTTATCCTTTGATTCCAATCGTTTGTTTATTACTATGTTCCGTTTTTACATGTCTATTATAAATTTTGCACAGTCTTAAAAAATAATAACTAAAGTACATTATTTATTGTGATACTTATATTAATTAATGTATATTGTTAATGAATTTGAGAAAATAATTTAATATGAGTAATTAATATTATGGATATAACAAAACAAAAAAAAAGAAATTATTTTTTCTTGATATGATAAAAATAATAAGTAAAAAGAATAATTTATTTTCAAAATATCGGATAAGTAAAAGTGGATGAAGGAGTAAATTATCCTATGAACATACCCTTATTTTGTCCATTCTACTAGTATTAATGCTAGGCAACTACTACTACTATTAATGTTAATAAATACGAGTATTTTTTAAGAGGTGTACAAGTATCTCAAAAAATATGCTCCCTCCGGTTTATATTATTTATTGTGATTTCTAAAAATCTCTTGTAATTGAGTCGTTGCGATTACGGGTTGGATATCTAATTGTCCAGGCGGTAATGATAGTATCTTGTACCTGAACCGGGCTCACTTTTTCTAAGTACTTCAAATTATTTGTCATTTTAGAAGTTTAAATAAAATTAATTATTATTTTTCCATTTTACCCTTAAAAGTAATTGTTTTTGAAAAAGAAAATAACACATAAATAGAGTATATATTATATGAAAAAGATTATATTTTACGACATAAATAAAGGTAAAATAGTTCATAGTCCCTCTTATTAATATTTTCTTAAAGGACGTATAGGAGAAAAACACGGTAAATAGTAACGAAAAGTTAGAACCACAACATCTTAGATGAATTGACGCCAATCGTTTGTCAATAAAAAATAAAGGTCTTTAGCAATTCAACCACAACATCTGAGATTTGTTGAATGTTAATAACTTAATTTTGGAGCCTACTTGATTTGATATATATATATATATATATATGAAAATAACCCCAAAAAAAGAAACAAATATGAGTTTTTTATAAATGTTATGTTGGGGTTTCCGCACCGAAATGCAATATATTGTCCCTTTCTGGCCGTTGGGCTGCATTTAAGTGAAGTTTGTTCATCTTCTTTCTTGCCTCGTCATTTAATGCACCATCTTGCTCTCTTCACTGTGCATCTTTATAGGAGTGATATTCGAGTCAATTTACGTGTATTTTAACTAATTTTACGAGATACATCAAGATTTATAATATTTTGATTTGAATGTCATCTTTCAATCAATATTTTGAAAATATTATTATCTTCTATCAATATAAATATCGAATAACTTTGTTGTTATAGTAGTGAGAGGAAATAATTAATCCGTCACTATTTTCTTTTATGATAGCGATAATCGATGGATTCTAAAGGAAGTATAAATTTTTATCATATTAGTAATTGTAGTAAATATCAAATTAATTTTTGGGTAAAACACTCTACTGCAGACGTCTATCCTTCCTCTAAAAATAGTTATTAAGTATTATGGTCCATACTCTTAATCAAAGTTGGCGTTTCTTCTTTATTATATTTAACTCATAATAATAACGTATAGGGAAATCATTTATTATGTCAAGCGAAACCGCTCACGTAATTAATACGACGTTACTGCTGAATATGAAGAGAAAAGTCAAAAAAATCATATTTATTCACATAATATAAATTATAAAATATTACAAGTACAGACCTACATTGAGACCATTCCAGTTGTCAAATTAGAAGTAACAAATAAATAATAAATAATAAATAAATGTAAACGCCATATCTAACCTGTATTCCCACTTCATTCGTCTTCTTTAATTTCCAAGCTATATATATTCATACACGTTCCCCACCCGTCACCTCTCAACATCTACATTGAGTAAGTTCATCAGCAGCGTAAAAATTTCCGTAAGCGCTTTAAATATATAGACAAATAAAAAAATTATTATAATTACAAATAATATTTTATCTAAATTTAAATCAAAATATTCTTATTTTGCTTAGTATTATATATAGTTAAATTTCAAGTGGCATCACTTAGGACAAGGTGCACGCCCCGAATTTCACCTCATCTTAACTCGCCGGCACCTCATGTAGAAATTACATGATTTGAAAGAGGTTCTATTAAGTTTTCTTTTGGTCAAAAATAGGATAAAGATAATAGTAGAGCTAAGTAGGGGTGTTTAAACCGAACCGAAAAATCCCACCAAATCAAAAGTCAAATCAAATCGATTAAAAAACTTGACTAGTGACTTGGTTTGATATTGAGTAAAAAAATTCGAACCAAACCGACATATAAACATTTAATTTTTATATATTTTTAAGCCTTTATATTGAATTTTCTTTAAAAAATATTAAAATATTTTGGATTTTCTCATGTGTTAAACCCAGAAAGAATACATTATCAAAAATTATTGTTAGACGACTAAGAAATAACTATCACGTATTACTAAAAAAATTCCCTCATTAAAATATTTTAATAGATCATATGTTGTCAATTTTTTCAATATTTAGTAAACATATATTCACTTAACTAAACTTTATCACTTTCACAAAGTTATACGATTGAAATAATATTTATGTAACAAAAAAAAATCGAAAACCCGATAAAACCGAACCGATATAATTGATTTGGTTTGATTTTAATAAAAACCGAACCAGCCCGGTTCATGTACACTCTTAAGTCTAAATATAAATTAAAATTGCTTAGATTACAATTTTATCTCATTAATTAAGATATTGATATGATGTACTTGCATTTTTATAAAATTCCCTTTGATATAATTTCTGATTTCGCCAATATCCACTCGACCCCCACCCCCCAACAACCCATCCCACAACTCATCCATAGTACCCAAAACAAAGCCAAAAAATATCAAAATTTTCTCTTTCACACGTCTCTGTTCAAACATATACTACGAACCCCCCTCTTTTAGTGTCCACTTGACTTTCTGTATTACTATATAAACTCTTTCTCCTTCACTTTCCAATCCATATTCAGATTTTTTCCTTCTTTGGATCTTTTCATTTCTCATAAATATTATGGAGACAGAGAGGAATATGAATGGAGGAGGTGGAAAAGAAGTAGTTGGGGTGGCTAATAAGCAAAGCATAAGATGGACAGATTTTGGTTTGAGGTTTTTGGCTTTTGTACTTACACTTGTGGCTGCCATTGTTCTCGGTGTTGACAAACAGACTACTGTCGTTGCTGTTCAGTTAGTCCCCACATTACCGGCGATTAATGTTAGGGCTACTGCTAAATGGCATCATATGTCGGCCTTTGTGTAAGCATTCAAACATCTCTTTGTTTATCTTTAATTTTGTATAGACAGTCAGAATTTTCACCGAGGGTGCATTATCTAGCTAGTACATATATTTTAATTAAATAAAGAATCTACCTTATATGTACAGTATGTTTTATTGACGAGTGACAAGTTATACAGTTCGGATGAACCCCTCTCGCCTTTGTTGTGAGCAGTTACATGAACACAAGATGAATTATATATGATATCTTAAAAGATTATGAGTATAAGTGACAAGTAACTAGTAACTAGTAATTTAGTACTTAGTGAATGATTTCGAATTTTGCAATATATTAGCAAACACTAAGGTTACCGTCTTTTTATTCCCATCAAACTAGACAATAGCATTAATTATCCTACGTAACTACTTTGGTCCCTGTATTTTTACTACAAAAACGATTCCTTCCCGAAAAAAGTGACCGGAAACTGAACGTGCATGTGCCTTGTTGTACCGATGACATTTTATTCCCACCAAGGAGCCATAACTTTACTTAGATTAACCTAAAACTTTACCATAGTGGAAGGGCTAGTGGATAGGCCGGTATAGAAGTTAGAAGTAGCGAGCTAGCCTATATTTTATGGCCTAATCAAAGTCTCACAACAACATTAGTTAGCAAGGGCGGAGCTAAGGTGTCGGGAAAAAGTTTGGTCCAACCTAGTAATTTTGATTTGAATCTTGTATTTGTCTTAAATATTTATTTAATATATGTGGATTATTAATTTAGAAATCAGCAATTTACAATAATTGTAAACTTGATATCCTGGTCCCGCATCTGGCAGTTAGCCTTTTGAATTGAATCAATAGGACAATTCAAAGAGGACTTCCGCTAGAGATCTTATTGAAAAGTTAATTTGATTTGTCGACGAGAGAGGATATGTACATGTTAGGAAAAGTATGTAAGAGCAATAAATATCTAGCTGAATTTCTACTCTAATCTCCTTTTACCATGTGGAGAGATAGAGATAGACACACAAGGTTATGGAAAGATAATAATAAAATAATCTTAACTAAATATATACCAGCTGAATTTTTCACAAAATACTCGTTATATATCTCTAGCTTATATTGTTAATAGTCATGGCAAATACTTTGTTTAGCCAACTTCTAAGAAGTCAAAAATGTTTTTTTCTTTAAAATGCTTATTTTAGAGAGAAATTGTGTTTGTTGCCAAAAGAATAAACATATGTTTTTCTTCAATGTTTGAAATGCCAAATTCTTTGCAAAAGTTGAAAAGTATTAGCCCGAGCTTTTCCTATTTTTGCGAAGGAGTTGAATTTTTCAAACTTGAAAAGAAAAAGTACAAAAAACAAATTTTAAAAATAAAAAAGATTTGGAAAACAAATAATTTCATTGAAATTTTCCTACGAAACGCCATAAAGTACCTTTTTTGGCAGCCTCTTTCTAGTGGCGAAGCCAGAAAATTCAATAACCAGTGGGCTATGCAAGAGTATTCAAAATTTATTTTTAATCAATAACAAGTAATGTTTTATCATATACGTAGTATAATTTTTGGGCGAAGGGTGTTCAGTTGACCACCCTTGGGTCAACATAGCTTCGCCCCTACCTCTTTCTCTTTTCTTCTTCATCCCTTTTTCCTCTTTACTTTTTTTTTTGTTCCCGAGTTGAAGAGCTACGTTTATATTTTTCCTTGAAAAATTTCACATTTATTATTTGATAAATTACGTAACGTATCTTCTAATATCTCTAACGTCGTGATCTCACATGCACTTGGACTTCATCTTATTTTCTAATTTAAGATAATTTTGTTCAATTTCTCAATGACAATAGTGATGAGTTATGCATAACGAATTGATGATTTAAATATTGTTGTTTTTGCCCTCCAATAAATTAAGTTGAACCCAAAAATATGCCCAAACTCTTGGATGAGAGTTACTGGCTACATGTGCCACAGTTTCTCTCCATTATCAACACTCATACCAAATTAATACGATACGTAATCTATTTTGTACTTTAGTTATAGTAAGAACTAAAAACCTTCGCATGTAAGTAAGCCGATTTCTTCTTTCATTCTTTCCTTTTTCTATATATAGCATGTCATTATTTGACTATTTCAGCTTCAGCTGCATTTAGAAAGGAAGTGGACTGACAAAAAGCTTGTTGATGCCAAAAATGTTTTCTTTTCTAGATAAATTTCTTTTGCCATTTTTTTCTTATATATGGAAGATTAATTAGATTAGTGATCATCAGGGGTAGTAGCGTAACATAGGATTTAACCGAACCTAATAGTTTTTAGTTCAAATTAAACTTTATATATGTTTTAATAGATTCATTGAAAATGTGCAAAGTCTTAATTTATGACCTGATAACTTAAAAGAACAAGAATCCCCAACCTACCTTTTGATCTCATAGCTAAATCTAATTAAATTAATTTAATCTTTAAATAGAAACATTAAAGCTACACGAGAAATACTACTACTACTACGTGTATAAATTAGTACAATTTTCTCCAAAACATCAAGGATTCGGTGAGAATATATATATATATATATATATATATATATATATATATATATATATATATATATATATATATATATATATATATATATATATATATATATATATTTGGTGTTATTATATAATTTATGAGTGATTTTTATGATCAAAATATATTTCAGGTACTTTGTGATTGTGAATGCAATAGCATGTGCATATGCAGTTATGTCCTTAGTCCTTTCATTGGCAAATAGGGGAAAAAAGAAAGGCCTCTCCCTAGTGATCATTCTCTTGGACCTCATCACGGTGGCGCTGCTCTTCTCTGGCGCTGGTGCTGCCGTGGCCGTCGGCCTCATCGGATACAAAGGAAACTCCCACGTCCGATGGATGAAGGTGTGCGACAAGTTTGATAGGTTTTGTGGTCAAGTTGCGGCGGCCATTGTTATTTCCCTTGTTGGTTCCACCTTGTTTCTGTTGTTGGTGTTGCTTGCGGTGTTGAATCTCCATAAGAATAGACGTCCATAAGAATCACTGTTATGAAAAAAAGATGTCGTTTGCTTGTATAATAGCTCTTCCACGTTCCAAGTTTTATTGTAATGATTAGGCTATGATGTTTTCTTTTGTATGTGTTTGATAAATCATCCGTTGTAGACCAATCTGTGTTACATTTCTGCTTTAACTAAATGTAGAAATTTGGGCCATGAATTTACTTATATATATATAGCTTCTTTAAATTTGCTTATTTTCTATGGACACTTAAATTAATCAGAAACAAAAATTAAGTTAGATGGATGTGGAGCCTTGTAATAGAAAAAGTTCTCTAATTTGTACCCCAATTGTGTTGATGTGATTTTAACATGAATATATAATCCATTCTCTCTAAGAATAACGCAATGATAAAGAGGTTATAATTTGAATTACAAAATCACAACGTGCAAGTTTGAATCCAAGTGGTCGTAACTATGTAGAAATAGCGCTCACTTGCCACCTTCGGCCCTGTCTTTGAAAAATAGCTATTATTCTAAGATTCCGTGAGTGCAATATTATGGAGTTTCACTTATAAAATTTGAAACTATGTGATAATGGCTACTTTTCTATTATAGATGCTGAAAAGCACAACTTTTGCAAATGTAGTCATCGAGCTCGATGAAATTGGAAGTCAAAACTTTGGGCTACTTTACAGGCCCATCTTTTAGATCTAAGCTCTAAACTTTCTTTTTGGCCCAGTGCCCTAAAAACTAGTGAAAATAGCACGGGCTAGCCAGTTATGTAATTGAAAAATAGTCAGCATTCGCAAAGTCATTAAAAAATAGTCACTATTTTACTGCAACACGGAAGTTCCAGCATAATATACTGGAGATTGGTGCACCTGTGCATGGACTTCCACCATATTATGCTAGAACTCCGGCACACGGAAAGTTCTAGCATAATATATTGGAGATTGGAGCACTTGTGTATGAACTTTCAGCATATTATGTTGGACCAGTATATTATACAGGAACTCCAATATATTATGTTGTAAGTTCACATGTAAAAAATTCGAACTCCAGTATATTATACTGGAATATTTTCTGGATTTTAAATAATATTTTCGTTCATATTTATCTTTACATTAAAAGTGGCTAAATTTCGATTACTTTTGAAACTGTGGCTATTTTTCAATTACCACTTGTAAATTTGGCTATTTTTTAATTTCACCCTAAAAACTTCTAAAAAATGGGCATTTATCAACTTCTTTTTTTGGGCTTCTAATGTTCTACCGAGTTTTTAAAAAGAAGAATTAACCCAAATAGTCGTTCATCTAATTTCTTAAACTACCGGAGGATGTATAAGATATGCATAACTCATGTATCCTATATTTATATCAATATATAATCAATGTATAATCTGTGTACACCGGCTAGAAAAAGTAAACAGTAAAATGATCGGCTATTTATGTAACAATATCTTTAAAAAAGGACTTTTTGTGTATATACGAAATTTCAAACTTATTTATCCGATTTATCTATATATTTTTATTTACATAAAATAACAAAATATAAATTACAACATATAGACAAATTTGGTCAAAATGTACAATTTATCTACAAACTAAAATATAATTTTTCTACATAATTCACTCAAAATTATAATTTATATATATTTTATATACAACTTGTATACAATTATGTTAGTTGTATATATTTTGTATGCCATTTTTACACCTGACATACAAAATATACTATTTGTTTATGTCTTCTTCATTGAATTTCAATATGAATTCTAACCAAAATCGCTTCGAATATTCATTAAATTCTCTCAAAATTGAGATATAAATTCCAAAGGATATTCACAATCATTTGCAATAACACTTAATCCAATCAAATAATAATTTTGCATAATGTGATTTTCCAACTCAAGGCTTCAAACCTTTTTAACGGTCATCAATGATTATTTATTAAGGAGATGGTGATGAAAACTTCAAATCTTATGCGGGTGAACATCGTGTTCGACATTCTCCAGTAATTGAGTAAGAAAATTAATGTTAATTGAGAATCCAGGAAATCAAGATGAGCGAGTCCAATGGGTAGCTTAATCCAAACGTCTTTATCTGAACATCAAATAAGAATGTTAAGGAGGGAAAAATATAAAGGCGCTTTCTTTAAAATTTATAAAATTCTCTAAACATCAGTTTTTAAGAACTTAAGAACATAAGTTTTTAAGCTTTTTTTGTCACAAAATGCATGTTTGAGTTATAATGTAGTTAAATAAAAAAATGTTGTTCTTTTGAAAAGTTTCAAACTCAATGTTGATTTTAGCAACACCGTTGCCATCGGTAATTGGTGAATACTTAAATCAGTGAAATGCGAAAGAAAGAAGATGAGAAAAATAGGTAAAATTAGAGTCTATTGCATTATTTTGGATGTAAATGTAAATGTATATCAACTTGTAATTTGTTATAAAACAATATGTTGAGAATGAGAAATGAAACACAATCTCAAGCTGCCATTGTTATGGCAGTTGAGCTCAAACGAGAAAGAAAAGAGAGGAACTGTGGAGACTTCTAGAAGAGTAATATTTGAAAAAGAAATCTAATATTATTTCACTTGTATGTCCTATATATACATGTGTAAGAAAATATAATAACTGCCACTAGCTAATTACAAAAATTCCCTTACGAATTAGCTAACTATGAATATGACTATACATATAAATATAACTGATATTCTTAATACCCACCTCAAATTTGAGGTGAGGAACTCACTGCCAACTTGCTAAGAAGAGAAGTATGCTTGATGCCTGTTAAGGCCTTGGTAAGAATGTCTGCTAGCTGAGCATCAGTGGAGATGTGATACAAGGTGATGAGGCCATAGTACAACTTGTCGCGGACAAAATAATAATCTACCTCTATATGCTTGGTAAGTTCATGAAACACTGGGTTTCTTTCCATTTGTACTGCGGCCTGACTATCACAAAAAACTGATATGGGATGTAAACAAGGTACTATCAGTTCTTCTAGCAGTCTTTTGAGCGAGACTAATTCCCCAACCACCTTCCTCAATCGATCTGTATTCTGCTTCTGCAGAGGAGAGGGAAACTGTTTCCTGCTTCTTGGACTTCCAGCTAATGGGACTATCACCCAGTAAGACAAGGTATCCACTCACTGACCGTCTAGAATCAGGGCATGCAGCCCAGTCTGAGTCATAATAGGCTTTTATAGTGCAATCTTGATTGTTGGAGAAGAAAATGCCCAAGGATGGATCATTCTTAAGATACCTTAAGACGTGAAAAGTAGCTTTGAGATGTGGCTCTCTAGGTGTTAGCAAAATTGGCTTAAGTATTGAACACTATAGGCAATATCTAACCTTGTATTTGTAAGAAAATTAAGTTTCCCAACTAACGTCCTATAGTAAGTAGGATCTGCCAGTAAGGTTCCCTCTTCTGCCTTTAGTTTGAGAGTACAGTCTAGAGGAGAGGAGACTGTAGTGTACTGATTGTCATATTCTCTTAGCAAATCTGCAGTGAACTTCCTTTGTGAGATGAGAACCCCATTGTGTTTGTAGAACACTTCCAGTCCCTAGAAGTAGTGCAACTTCCCCAGATCTCTGATTTTAAATTGATCATGAAGGAAAGCCTTCAGTTCCTTAATTTCTTCTTCATTTGTGCCTGTTAGAATCACATCATCAACATAAACATCTACAAATACAATTGAGAGCCCATTTTTTTTACCGAACAATGAGTAGTCATTTTCTGAATGCCTAAAACTAGGGGTGTCAATGGATATTCGAAAACCGACTAAACCGATCGAACCGTACCGCACCGAACCGATTTTTAGGTTTCTTTTTAATAAATCATAGGTTTTTATATAAATCTATAACCACACCAATAATTAGGGTAGGTTTTTTATTTTATAAAAATAAATCGAAAACCCCTACCTAAAACCCCTGGTGTATAATGTTGCAGTAAGCTTGTCATACCATTGCCTGCTTGCTTGTTTCAGCCCATACAAGGACTTGTTCAATTTGCAAACCAGGCCAGCAACCTCAATTTGCAGTCATTGGGGTACCTCCATATACACTTCTTCATGTAGGTATCCATGTAAGAATGCATTGTTAACATCCAATTGGAACAAGTTCCAGCCTCTTTTAACTGCTATACTAATCAAAGTTCTAACAATTGTCATCTTGACAACTGGAGAGAATGTTTCATTATAGTCTATTCCTGCTTGTTGTGTGTATCCCTTCACCACAAGTCTTGCTTTAAATTTTCAACAATCTCATCTGCTTTGTGTTTGATTTTATACACTCATTTTCATCCTATAGCTTTCTTACCTTCATGCAATGTCACTAGATCCCATTTATAGTTAGCCTATAAAGCCTCAAACTCTTGTGTCATGGCTTCTCGCCATGCAGGGTTTAAGGCTGCTTCCTCATAAGAAGTTGGTTCTAAATCATGTGAAATACTTCTCATCATATGCTGACTGTCATTGTTTAAGGGAGTAAAGCATATGTGTTGATGGTTTGAAGGGGTAAATTTAGCAAGGCATTATGTGAGGTGTTTTCTTTAGGTTTGGAAGGGAGTGAACCTATTCATATAGGTAGCTTGGTGTTTTAACTGTCCTGATGGTCTTGTGTCATTGATGGTGTTTAGTGTATTGGTGGGATGATGGTATGGAGTATCTAAATAGTTGGGCGAAAAATCAGAAGAACCTACATCAACATGTGGAGAGTTACTTTGTTCAAAAGATGAGGAATTATTTTGATCATTTGGTGAAACAGTGTTGGTGACAGAACTTGGTGGAGTCCCATTTGGTGACTGTACATTACACAAAGTATCATTTTTGTGACTTTCACATGTATAATCAGAATGAGAAGATGGTAAGACACAAGTAAAGGGAGTGTGATCAGAAGACACTATGAAAGGAAAAACATGTTCATGGAACTGTACATCCCTGGAGATGTGTATTATTTTAGTGGCTAAGTTTAGTATCTTGTAGCCTTTTATGCCAAAAGGGTATCCTATAAAAACATGAGGCTCGGTTCTGGGTTCAAATTTGTCCTTATGAGTTTTAAGAATTGTGGGATAACATAAACATCCAAAGCTTTTAAGATGTGAGTATTTGGGTTTCTTCTTGTAAAGCATCTCAAAAGGTGACTTGTTATTTAGGATTGTAGAGGATAATCTGCTAATCAAGTATGTGGCTGTGAGGATGCATTCTCCCCAATATTTGATGGGTAATTTGGATTGATATAATAGGGCTCTTGCAATCTCTAACAGATATATGTGTTTCTTCTCCACCACACCATTCTGTTGAGGTGTGTATGGACAGGTTTTCTAGTGTATAATCCCTTTGGAATTGAAGAATGATGAGGTTTCATTGTTGACAAACTCCAGTCCATTATCATACCTCATGGACTTAATGGAGGACTTAAACTAGTTTTCTATCATGCATACAAAGTTTCTTAGCACTTGAAGGGTGTTGCTTTTATAACTTAGAAGATATGTCAGGTGCACCTACTGAAGTCATCAACAATTGTAAGAAAATATTTGTAAGTATCATGGGTCAATGTGTGGTATGGTCCCTAGAGGTCTATATGTAAGAGCTCAAAAACTTTTGTGGATGAAGTGGTTTTCTGAGGGAGTAGGAGTCTTGCTTGTCTGGCCATGGAGTAGATTGAACACAAGAATGGTTGTTTGGGTGCAAACTTTACAGGTATAGAGGATATTCCCTTCATTTTCACAAAAGGTACATGGCCTAATCTATTATGCCACAAGTAATCAACACTTTTTCCATAAGATGAAGAATTAGAAAAGGATGCACGCACATTATTAGAATCAGAAGATGTATAAGAACCTTTCTTATTGATTGAGAATGAAACATTTACAGATGGTGGTGAAAGGTAGTCAGCAGGACAATTTTCAAGATGATCATTATTTACAGTGAGTGATGTGTGTGATTGTGTACTGCTTGAATTGTTAGAAGAAACAGAACAATAATTTGAAATGAGAGGAGCAGATACAGTAGCAGAACCAAGGAACTGACATCTTGAGTAAAGGAAGTAGAGACCATTCCTTTCTCTACCAATCTCCAGAGGCCTCTTCATTGAAGGGGCCTGTAAAATGCAGGATGAGTCAGAAAATTGAACAATCGACTTAAGATATGATGTTAGACAATGAAATGAGATCAAATTGAACCTAAAACTAGGGACAAAAAACACTTTGTGTAGAGTCAGCTTGGGACTAAGGATTGCGTCACCAATTTCAGTCACTCTAACTTTGTATCCATTTGGTAAGGTTACTAGGAAAGGATAAGGTAAAATTCTAATGTTGGTCAATAAGGCTTTGTTATATGACATATTATTTGTAGCTCCGAAATCTAAGATCCAATATCCATCACATGATTTGAAACATTTACATGAAAGATTACCAATAATTTCCTTATTAGTAGACCAAGCCAGTATACCTCAACGTTTGCTGCTCCACTAGTGATGTTGTTTGAGACTTCAATTTCATTTCCACCATGGAAGTTCTCCAATAGATGTAGCAATTGATTGTACTGTTCCTTTGTCAAGTTCTGAATCCCTACACTTTGATTTCCAGCATCTATTTCACTGTGTCCTCCAGGAATTATCATTTCTGCTCCTCCATACGCATTTGCAGCAGATGCCATGTCCTTCCATTTAGTGAATTTAAAATCCTGTGGAAATCCATGTAATTTGTAGCATTTGTCTTTAGTATGTCCTTGCCTCTTGCAGTAATCACAAAATAGGCGTGGCCTATTTGATGGATAATTGTTTCTGTATGAGTTGTTCCCTATGTTATTTCTTTGCTGAGCATCGTTTGTCCTAAAAACTGGATTTTTAGAACCACTGACATCCATTGAAGCATATTCTATCATCAAATGGTTGTTTGGCCTAACCTCGCTCTTTTCTTCTTGGATTAGGATGGAAAAGGCTTGTGCAATGCCAGACAACGAATTCATCATCAAAATGCTCCCACTCATAACTGTGTAAACCTCGTTCAATCCCATTAAGAACCTAATTAACCTCTTATCCTGCTCCGCCTTCTGCATACTCTCCTTGGCACTACAAGTACATTGGTATTTGCATTGAGCATGTTCATTTAAATTTCTTAATTTTTCCCAAAGCTTCTTCATTTTTGTATAGTATCCTGTAATGTCTAGGGTTCCCTGACTTATGTCATTAATTTCCCTTTCAAGCTGGTATAATTTTGCTGCATTCGTCTGATCGTACCTATCCTCCAATTCCTGCCATAATTCCTTGGCATCGACCACATATTGTAAGTTGTCTGCTAAATCATTCGAAAGTGAGTTGAGAATCCATGACGTTACCATATCGTCACATCTCTCCCACTATTCAACCGTCGGATGATCGAAATCTGGCTTCTTACACTTTCCATAGATAAAGCAAACCTTGTTCTTCACTGAGAGAGCTCTGTGGATGCCTCTTCTCCAAGATCTGAAACCAGTTCCGTCAAACACTACCGGCACCAGCGTCGACCCAACACTTTCTAAATGATACATGTAGAGAGGATTGCTCGAATCTAACGTATTAGGTGAATCAGTTGAATTCGAAGTATCACCATCTACCGCCATGATCTAGGATGAATCAAATCACGAATTTTGCGAATTGTGGGTGAAAATTAGGGTTTCACGGTCTTCGATTTCTGACTGCTAATTGAACAAAAATTGATGACGAAAATGATAAACCTAAACGAGAATTGAGTATGGTGTGACCATGGGTTCTGATACCATGTTGAGAATGAGAAATGAAACACAATCTCAAGCTGCCATTGTTATGTCAGTTGAGCTCAAATGAGAAAGAAAAAAGAAGAACAATGGAGACTTCTAGAAGAGTAATATTTGGGAAAAGAAATCTAATATTATTTTACTTGTATGTCCTATATATACATGTGTAAGAAAATGTAATAACTATCATTAGCTAATTACAAAAATACCCTTACTAATTAGCTAACTATAATATGACTATACATATAAATGCAATTGATATTCTTAATACAATAAAAGACGAAAAGAGTATTGCAGAGAACAGTAGAAAGAGAGAATTCTTATTGATTTGTGATGAATTACAATGAAATAGAACACCTCTATTTATAGAAAGTGGCTTAGCCACCAAGTAACAAACCCTAGGATCTATAAAAAATATAGACATTTACCTTATATATAGTTCTATTTATAACATTCCTCCTTGAATGTCTATTCAACGGATAATGTGCCTCGTTAGAACCTTAACTAAAATATATCCCAGTGGAAAAAAAATTATACTGAAGGAAAAAGAGTACGCATCTTTAGAAACCTTGCAAGGAAAATCCAGTGGGACAAAACCTTGTAAGGGAAAAAGAGTACAACGCGTATGAGACAATCAATTCACATCTTTAAGCCACCGCATTCCAATCTTGTGCAACATCTTCAAAAAATCGTTGGAATAGATTTGATAAACAAATCAGCCATATCAACTTGTATGAATATGTTGCACCTTGTTTTCATTCTTGATAGATATGTAATGTCTTCATATAATGTTGTGGAATGACTTTTTCAGTATCTCCACAGAGATTCTCGCTATCATATTATCATGCTTATAGTTATAACAAGATACATATGTGCATAAATTGCACTTAGGATGTGGTACTTCAGGACCAAGAATTATATACGCTTTAAGCGATCTAAATCCTTCAGGGGATTGTCATATAAGCCATATAAATAGACTTTAAATGCATATCAAGTTTTATGTCATGCTAGATATATAAGATAGATAAAAGTGATTGCAAATACCATTGACTTTATACTTTCAAGTGTTTGAACCGCAAGTCCAAAACTACACGTCTTTCATATAAAACCAATTATATTTGAATTGTTTCTCCAGGCTTAAGATCCTCATATATATATATATATATATATATACAAATATTTTATACAAATATACAAATATTTTATATCGGTTCCAACTACTTTTTTCCCATAAGGACATAACATAGAGATTTCTTTATTCATATTTTCATGTACCTGAACCCCTCCCGAGATTTTGTAAAGTGTTATGTCATGTGATCTTCTAGATCACTTGCCTTCTTATTATGATCATTTTGATCATTTGCTCATCTTTTTTTATCAAAATTATTATTTGAAACTAATTTTTCTATATGCTTTAAGCGTAATTTTGTCCTTCTAGGACTTATTTTAATAAGAGCATTTGAGGTGAGAATATAGTTACTTTCTTTGGGTCAGCAAATGTATCTTGCATGCTTTGCCTTGCAGATGAATTATCTTTTTATGAACTTCAAGTTCATGTTATCTTCAAGGATCTATAGGTACAAATGGTAATTCATTGCACGTAACTTTTTCTCAATTGTTTATCTTGTCTCCCCCTCATGTTAGAAAAACTAACTTTCGTTCTCAATTTTGGGAACCCATCTATGTGCATTATGGTGTTAATGAATATATACACCGCACATCAATAATAATAAGATGAGATTATTTGGCTCCTGACCCTGAACCACTTGTGAGGGGAGAATGTAATATACTTTCGTATATAACGTATATCTAACTGATATAGATGACTTTGTTCTCATAAGCAATAGTTTAGCTATTAAGCGGAGGCGCTCAATAAATTATTTTGCTAAATCAATTGTGTTGAACTTATCAAGGTGAGCTGTCATGAATAGAAAATATGAAAATTATGCTCGAAATTAAATTATTGAGCAAGTTATCACGCAAACACCAGGTCCATCTCATAGATGCATCTTATATGTTATACATGGCATATGAACGAGCTCATATTCACCTTTGATATTTACAGCATTTATGGGATTCAATCCCAATTTTAGTTGGTCTACTAATTAATGAGAACAAGCAACATAAGAGAATTCGTAAAAACCTTTCTTGCTCTTTAATATTTATCCATGTGAATTCTCTTTTATTTTTGCACATCATACTTCAATTAACATGGCTAAATCAATTATGACAACTGGATAAATTATCAATATTGATAAACTTCATGTTTATACCATGACGTGTGCAATTATCAATAAACTTCAAGTTTAGTGTGGTATTTTTTTATTTATGTAGTACAAACTGGAGAATAAAATGGGTAACTTTTCACATACATATTACCCTGCTACAAGTTGTAGTAATAGAAGATATTAAATCTTTCCTTTATTTTATAATCTCAATATAACCAACCGCTTTCGCGAATACTTTAGAAACTTAATAAGTTTCTTTGAGACTTACTACAACATAATGCCTTATTGATAATTAATTTTATTCCTCAAAAATAGTAATAATTGGCTCTTCCAGAATTCTCAATTAATTTTGTACTATCATATATTCATCAACATCTATATGGTGAATATCTCTTTTAAAGAGAAAGTTATACTACTATGGTCATGGTCAAAATTATATGCAAGATCTGTTTGTTGCATTATTGTTGTCCTTTAATAATTACATTGCCAAAATATTTTGGCGTACATTAGGTACGTGACCAATGACCATTCATACCATAATAATGATATTATTTTCTTATTTCATCTCAAACCCACTTCTAGAGGTGAGTGCAGTATATTCACTACCACTAGCACGTTTATATTCTTTCAAGAATGAATATGTATTCATAAATCACATGTTATCACATTTACATCATGAATGGACCATAATTATCTATATGTGCTTTACAAAGTCTCATGTCAAATCGATGACAGATATTACTTTCACAGAGTGAATGATTATTTTGAGAATCCTTATTATTCTCATTACCACAATGATGTCGATTATAATTTCGTCTATTTTCACGTCCACATCCATTGATACCTTCACGATAATAATTTGTCTTCTTTTAAACTTATAACATATTGCTATCACATTATCTTAAGGGAATGAGAATAAAGCAAATACAATGGGATGAGTTTCCATTTATTGTGCTCACTATCATACAATTTGATCATGGCAAGACATAAAAAATTTACCACTTTTGGTGGTTATAATTTTTCACAAACTCTATCAGAGTTATAAACAAATTTATTGTCTTTACTTGTATTTAGAATCAAACTATAGAATTTCAAGAATTTAAAAGATAAATAAGGTAAAAAACTTACCTCAAATCCTGAAGTTATTTTTGAGGGAAGTTCATGGAACAATTGACAATTATTATGCTCAATATTACGTATAAGTTGAGCACCATGCACGTATCCCAAAGCCCCTACTCAATTGGTTGGAGTTTCCTGCTGATAACATGTTATAAAACAATAAAAGAAGAAAAGAGTATTGCAGAGAACAGTAGAGAGCGGATTCTTATTGGTTTGGGATGAATTACAATGAAATAGAATACCTCTATTTATAGGAAAAAAGTGGTTTACCCACCAAGTTACAGACCCTAAGATCTCTCTAAAGTATAAATATTCACCTTAAATAAAATTTTATTTATAACATAATTAAATTAAAACTTTAATATTTAGGATACATAAGTTTTGTAAGTAGTATAGATATGTAAAAATCTCAACAACAAAAAAAGGTTCACTCTGTTTCAGAAAATTAAAAAAGAAAAAAGAAAAGAAAAGAAAGAAAGAGAGAAGCCCGTTACTAATGTTCAAACAAACCGAAAAGGAAAGGGAGCTATGTTAAAATTGATTGAGGGTTACGTACTACTTGACGGATTAGTTTGTTATTCCTTTTGCTTTGTGAATACTTGAAGGTTAAGTACTTAATACATCATTTTGAGATAAAGAAAAATTGTACATCACTAATAGACACTTCTAAAAAGTTTAACTCTCTCAATGTCTGCATAACTATATTATAAAATATGTTTTTAACGATATTATCACTAAACTATGCCTAATTATTACACATTCTCACTTCATTTAACCTGGTAAATTAAGATAGTGCTAGTGTAAACAACATAAGTTTTTACCAATATCATCATTAACATTTGCTTATGCTCAAGTGTAGTCAAACAGTAAAAAGAGTAGACTAGTGTAGTTACTGTTTTTTATAATGATCTATTTAGAAAAATAGTGAACTTCCATTATTAAATTTATATGTAATTTTTAAATACTTGGTAAATTTTGATTTCACCATTCTTATTGGTTAGAGAGTATAAAAGTTTCAATTTTCTTACAGCCCAAGTACCATCCCCCCCCCCCCCCCCCCCCCCCC
>ML288373.1:42552-82925 GCA_005239495.1 Nicotiana undulata
TTTCTCTTTTACCCATTTAGATGTGTAAAAAAGACACCCCCCCCCCCCCCCTACCCCTTTACACCCACCCCAACCCACATGGATGTTTGTTTGGGCAGTTCCGATGAGCAATTTTTTACTACACAAGTAACACAACCACACAGTAAATCTTGAAGATTTCCCTAACAATCATCACCGTTGATCCAAAAACAGACAGCTGAGATTCAATTAAGTGATCAATCCCCATGCAAGGTCTCAAAAAACACATACCACACACAAACAAAATTTCCCCACTGCAACAGAATCAAATAAAAGATTATCATTCGTTGGCGCAAAACTGCATAAATCATACATATTCTAACCAACTCCCTTCTTCTTCCTTTTTATTTATTGTTCGCGCGCGTGTGTGCGTTTGTGTTGTGTGTGTGTGTGTGGGGAGGCCTATATATACATACACATATAATACAGTAATAGTAGTAGTAGCTGAGTGAGGAAAAAACAGAGGAGGAGAAATGTGGCAAGAAATGATGAAAGAAGAAGCAGAGGAGGAAGAAATAGAGAGATTATTTATGGGTGTAATGGAAGGGTACAAAGATACTTGTATTCCGCCATTGACTGATTTTTCAGCCATGAATGAGATGGTGGGTTGTAGCTCATTAAATTATGGGAAAAGGCAGAGAAAAGAAGATCCTATTGATGCTATTAATGAGAGTATTAATATACAGAAGGGACGTGAGGGGAGAAGGAAAATGGCTGAGATGTACTCTGTGCTTCAATCCTTGGTCCCTACTCTCTCCCCCGTCCATAAGGTCCTTTTCCATTCTTCTGCTTTTCAAATTTTAATTCAGCAATTGGGTTTCCTTTAGTTCATCTGTGTATTGTAATTTGGTTCAGTTTGTTTGTGAAAATTCGTAACTATTTGAGTAATATTATATGGTCTTATAGTTTGATGCTATTTGTTTTCCCTTTTTGTGGTTTTCTCAGTTTCATTCTGACTGTTTAAGTCATGTATTGAAGAATTAGACATCTGTGTGTATATCAGTGAAGTGTGTGTGTGTGTTCGGTATTCAAATATAAGGAAAAGTTGCAATCTGAATGGTTACATCTGCAATTGCAACTATTATTAGATTTGTTTCCTGAAATGTAATTTGGCAGTAATTTCCTTAGAGGCTTAGACTATGATTTAGATATCCATTTTTTGTTTAGATTCTAAATTTTGAGCCGAGGGTCTCCCGGAAACAACCTCTCTACCTCTCTGCAGTCCCTCTGCGGTAGAGGTAATGTCTGTGTACACTCTACCCTCCCAGACCCCATTGGTGGGATTTTTTACTGGGTTGTTATTGTTGCTGTCATCTAGATTCTAAATTTATAAATAAAAATGTGATGCATATAAACAACAACATACGCATTATATTCTCACAAGTGAGGTTTGGGGAGGGTAGTGTGTACGCATACCTTACCCCTACCTTGTCCGGTAGACCTCGGCTAAAGTAAATATGTGATGCGTATATTAGGTAATACTGGATACATAATGGCTAAGTCACTGTTTCTTTCTTGGCTTTTGAAAAATTCAGGAAACAAGAGAGAACATTGTAGCAGAGTCTACAGATTACATCAAGCGCCTAGAGCAAGAAATAGTAAGGTTGGAGAATTTGAAGAAGTCATTTTTGGTTGATAAACCAGCTTTATCTCAATGTAGAAACAGGATTTCCTCTGTTAATGTCACCGTCTCGAAAGGATTAGCATTTTTTGGGATCCAATTTCAGCTAAGTCAAGGGCTGATGACCAAGATTTTCTGTGTTCTTGACAAGCATCAGGCTGAGGTTTTGGCTGCTAATATCTCTGTAAGTGACCATCGGATAGCGACATTAACAATCACAGTAATGATAGGACATAACAAAAGCGATATCGTAGAGAATATTCAGAGAGAATTACTTCTTGTTTAGGACTGGTTGATAGATGATCTGAAATCATCAAGTTTTGCTATTAGTAAAAGATTTTTTGAGATTCTTTTGTCAGTGAGATATACACAATAGACCTGAGACAGGAAACACTTGTTGCTGGTTATGTACAAGCCATTATTTAAAGAAAATGCATACAAATCATTAGATGGTTGTATTAGATATTATTTCAGACAATGAAAGCAAAACACGGATGTTACAAAGGGAAGTGATTTTATTCCATTATGCCTTGGACTATGTAGTTTTATATTGTGTATATGTTTTCAGTTAATGTTGTCCTCTTTTTCTATGCAAATCTTCAACCCAATGTGCCATTTCATGATGGAACAAATCAAGAACCATGGTTTTATTCCTGTTGTTTATGCTTCTCACAGAGTTTCGCCAGCTCTTCAATCACCTTCTATGTTGTCTACATCTGCTTCCATTTTGATCTTATCGCCCATTGTTCGTACCTTTCTCCTTATTTCATCCCTCGTTCTCTCTACAACCACATCTTTTGTCGCTCTAGTTATCTCTTCTGCCTTAAGCCTCCCATCATCTGCCTTTATAACCTCTACTCCAACAACAACTAACCCCATCAGCCTAGCATTTATACATTCATACTCCGGAATTTATACCTTTCACGACGAATACTAGAATGAGCAAGGATTCTAGCCAGAGGATCCTCTTCCTCTAACCCCAACCGAAGACCTGATTAACCATATGAAGTTGATATTGCCATTCTCTAGCCCTTGTGCAATCTCCTTCATCTCTTCCTTAGTCAAGAAACGCTCACTTCAAAAGGATGCGAGCACAGTTGAAGCGGGATCCTTCTCGTTTAACCATTGGATGATCTCTGAAGATTCATCCGGGGGCGAAGGCATATGTCTTATAGGGTGGTCAATTGACCACCCTTCGTTCGGAAAATTACACTGTGTATATAGGTAAAATATTAGGTTTTAAAGGTATATAACATATATTTGGACACTCTTTGTCGGAATTCTTTTTTCACTAATTTCAAGTTTGAACACCCTTGAGGAAATTTCTGGCTTCGCCAGTGCATCTGTATCAGAGTCTTTAACAAGCAGACCAATAGATAGGAAATCAATGTATGTTGCCTCAATTTCTCCAAAACCTTTTCTTTACCACGGTTTGATGAGGACTCAACGCGATGAAGCTTGCGTATCTCATATTCCTTAAGAAAAATGGATGCAGAAGGTAGGGAGTTGCTCCCATTTTGATCTTATTGTATTTTCTTTTCGCACTATGGATATGCTAATATGTATACATCTAGTCAATGTTTATTGTAGCTGACAGTCGTTAAGAGATGTCCTTTATGTGAGTTTTGTTTATGAACTTCATTAACCTTGATCTTAAGTTCTATTGAAACTTTTAAAGAGTTTACTTTCTGGCTCTTCTTTCCTTTTTTATTTTTTCTGTACTTTATGTATATATTAACATCTTTTAAGCAATTTTCTGCTGGTAGTTCCTCTAAAACTAAACACTCTTTGAATGTAAGTTCTTACTGTTACGACCAATTGAATCACATTTTATATCACTTCAAAAATTAGGTGAATTGAGCCTTGTAGAGTCAAAATTAAGTAAGAAGGATAAAATGAGTGAAGGTTGCTCGAGTGATAGAGCGCCTCCACTTCCAACCATGAAAAACTTGAAAAATTGGCGGTCTGGTCTTTCACCGCCAATTTCTTTAATTTTCAATTTGGGGTGATGAATCCAAACCCGATGGACGTACGTAACGAGTTCTGAACTTGAATTTCAACTTAAGTTTGCAAGGCCAATGTAGGATGAAGACATAGACCACAATGTGAAATAAGTAAGAGAGTGTAGTTGCAATATTAATAGAATCTCTTTTTTATTTTAAGATAGAAAAGCATCACAAATTTCCAGAACAAAAAGAAAAGTGCATTTCAATTGAAAAATCATAAACCCCCCTCCCCCCACAGAAAAAAGAAACCAACCCATTCTTCTTTTATGCCATCTTGTGTTCATTGCTTATTCTTGGTACAAAGGTGCAACAACCTCTTAACCACTTGATCAAACTCTTCTTCTCCTTTCTCTCTTATCTTTTTCCTCAATTCTCTTACCTTTGCCTTCACATTTTCTCCACCATTCTTCTCCATCACCACATTCCTTATCACTTTGGCTGTCTCTTCTCTATTCAGTTTCCCATTTTGATCATCTCTCACAACCTCCATAGCTGTCCCTAGCTCGACCGCCATTCTTGAATGAGTATGTTGATCAAGATGCATAGGCATGGTTATTAGAGGAACTCCATAATGTAAACTTTCTAATATAGAATTCCATCCGCAATGACACAAAAATCCTCCAACACTTGCATGCTCAAGAATTCTTGCTTGAGGTGCCCATTTTTCCACAATGACACCTTTTTCTTTTACTCTATCAAGAAAACCTTTTGGTAGCACATTTTCAATGTTAGTTTCTTCACCTAATGGAAACCTAAGTACCCATATGAAGTTCAACTCGCTTAGCTCTAAACTATGAGCTATTTCTTCAATTTCCTCTTTGGACAAAAAATATTCACTTCCAAATGAAACATAAACACATGAGGACTCATCCTTCTTGTCTAGCCATTGTATAATCTTGGAGTCATTTCCCTCATTCTCCATACTTGTTTTCATTTCACGAATAAGTGGACCGATAGGTATGACTTTTTTCTTGCTTAGAGTTGAGAGATAATCCACATACTTCCCCTCTATTTCACTACAAGTGTTGATCAAAATAATGTCATGGGATTTTTCCACCCCATTGAAAGCAACATTTGGTCCAAGGGAGTTGTTCATTTTAGCGGCGAGTTGGAGTTGTTTTGCCTCATAATCCTTAAGGAAAATTCCTGAGAAGGGAAAGTTTCTTGAGCCAACATACAAATAATGGTGATAGAAAAAAGATATAGAAGCCGAGCCAACTACTAGGAAATGAATAGCAGGAATGTTTCTTGAAGAAGCAAGCTCTGGTGACCATGGTTGAAAACCATCAAAAATAAGCAAATCAGGACAGAGAGAATCAAGAATTTCGGCAAAGGTTGAGCTAGCTTCTCCAAAAGATTGGATTAATGTTGAGAGGAGTTTTTTTGGTAGGCCATTGGTGGTGTGGTGATGGCTAGGAAGTTGTGTTGATGATGATAAAGGGAATTCTATTAGTTGGATATTTTTTGGTAGATTTTCTTGGTTGATGGAATTAAGAATGATAGGTGTTGAACAAAAGTATATGAAGAAAAGATTGGTTTTGGAGAGTTTCTTAGCTAGTTCTAAATAAGGAATTACATGGCCATGAGCTAACCATGGAACCATTAGAACCTTAAGAGATGTAGTATTAGTATCTTGTATTTCCTCCATTAGAAAAAGCTCTCAAGTTTTTTCTTCTTTGTTTGAAATTACTTTAGTTTTAGATGTTTTATAGATAGAGGAAGCAATGAAGTGATGTCATTGCTAGTAGTTACCTACCAAAAAGGAAAAGGAAAGAACTTAATTGGTGTTTGTTTTTATATGAATGCACCTTGTGGTATTTTATGGAGAAGTCATAACAACTTACCAAAAAACAGAAGCATCATAAGATTACATAATAAAGTCTAAATATCAGAGTAGGAATGTATGTGTAAATCAACAAATTACCATCTTTGTTGAGAAATTAAGGATCTTGTTAGGGAGATAATGTGCAAATTGACTACATTTTGATATTTAGTGAGAATAAGTGCTAGATCAACCTTGAAAATTAAAAAAAGAACAAAGATCAAGCTTAATTTTTTTATTACCACTTGCTTACCCAACGTCATACGTGCAGACGCGGATCCAGGATTTCAAGAGCATGGGTGCACTATTGTGAAGATGCAGATTTAGAATTTATATTTGACGAGTTTAACTTTAGTATCTACCATGTGCCCACTACACTTTTGAAATTATAAGTTCAAAATTATAGTATTACTTTTAAAAAATTTAGTATACTCCGGAGTGGGGGAGTATACCACCAATTTCACTCGTAAAGGTGCACCCAATGATTATTACACCATAGCAGTCTTTGAGCATGGGTTCACGCACATATAATTAAGTAATTTTCAAGAAGTATAACATCATTATACGGAGAGGAGTATGGGTTCACGTGAACCCTGTGATGCATGTAATGTATATGCATGCACGTATGTAACTTATATACACGTACAATACGTATGGTATGTAAAGTGCATATCAATGTTGTCACGAAATAGTAGTGAGTGTATACGTATGTAAAGTGCATATCAGTGTTGTCATGAAATAGTAGTGAGTGTAGTGGTACTCAGTGTTTGGACAATACCACCTTCCTCTCGGCCACAAACTCATCACTATTCCCTTCTCCTTTCTCCTATCCTTCGTACCAAATGGAAAGACTGCTTTATAAGAAATTTATAGCCTAAGGTTATCATCTTTCATAATTGTGGTGCATATTTATCATTTTCAAGAAATCTTAGAGATGTGATTTGAGAAATAGGATTAGGGACAAGCAACTTACTTTATGTCAGGTTATAATTGAATTAAACTAGGTAAGGTAAGAGAAAATAAAAGAGAAAGTGAGAAAATCAAATTTTGTCTTTGTTTTTTTGCTGGACAAATGAAGAAGAAAATAGAAGTCAACTTGTCAAGAGATTAAACATGTGGATGTTTTTCTAATCCGGAAACAAAACACAAGGGAAATTCTTTTTTCTTTCTTTCTTTTCTAAATTTTCTGATTTGGTGATAGCGAACTCGAGTTTTTAGAAGAGTGAGGAACACTTAGTTATCTTCAAGGCGGACAAGACCCAAATTGATTACAGGAGGTGTGATAAAGCTCTATGCACAGATTGCAAAGTTATCCTAAGTGAGAACCTCGCGACCCAGCATAGGCTTTTGGTGATAGACCTGGACATTGTGATGAAGAGGAAGAAGAGGGTTGCATGGGGTCAACAAAAGATCAGGTGGGGAGCCTTGACTAAGGACAAAGTTCGGGAGTTGCAGAAGAAGCTGCTAGCTATGGGGGTGTGGAGGAGTAGTGAGAACGCGAGTGGTATGTGGACAATGATGGAGAACTACATTAGGGGGCTGCAAGAGAGCTGTTAGGGGTCTCGAAGGGTTACTATAGCATGCACAAAGGGTATTGATGGTAGAATGAAGAGGTTCAAAGGAAAGTGGAAGCTAAGAAAGTAGTGCATTTGAAACTAGTGGAGAGAACAGACAAGGAGGAGAAGAGGACTTGATGATAGGCTAGAAACCCGTATTTTAGTTGTAGTTTACACTATAATTACTGCATTTTACGTGTATCGATCTTAATGAGGGTGATTTGCACTTATTACATGTTATATGCCTTGCAGGAAATGATTCCAAGTTAAAAGGATTAATTTGAGCTAAATCGAATAATTTAGAGCTTTAAATTATGAGTAAAAGCCAAAGGATTAAATCGAGATCGCATTTGGGGACCGGCGTTGCATGCTAAAGTTGGAAGAAAGTGCAAGGGATAGAACAAATGTACTAATGCGATGCATTAAACGTAGCAGTGTGTGACGCATTAGTGCAAATGTGTGTCAGAAATTGACAAGTTCAGAGACTGGGAGTTTTGTGGTCTGACAAGAAAATGCACTACTGCGATGCATAGTGTGATGCACTAACACAAAAGTCTGTCAGACACTGGGAGTTCAGAGAGTTTGCAGCTGTGTAATCTACACTAAAGCGACGTGTAGTGCGACACATGAAATGTAAAACGTTTGCAGGTTTTCCACTTTGGCTCGAATAGGGTAGTTTCGTCCGGGTTCATTCCTACTTGGTATAAATACACTAAAAACACGTTTTTAAGGACTTTGACCTACGGAAGATTGGAGACCCAACCAAGGCAATAGGACACAAGAATTCATCAAGAATTCAACATACAATCGGTGCAATACGGGAGTTTGTATTGAATCATTATCATTGATGTATTCTATGTTTTTAACCCTCATTGAGATGACTTTTTCCATTTCTATGGAGTAAATTCCATTGGGATGTTCACAGATACGGTGTTTTGATAACTTGATTGGGGATTCAACTCTTAATAATTGTTGGAATTAATCAATGAGGTTTTAATTTGTATTGTGGAGTTATTTCTTATTTTGCTTTATCGAAAGAGAAGCTTGATATTGAATTGCTTTACATCTTATGATCTAGTTTAAAATCGTGATTCAAATAGGTAATCAAAAGATCCCCTTGAATTGTTAATTGAACTAAAAAAAATAGGAAAATATTTATGAGAAGTTACCCTTTATACAATAACCATCATTTTATTCGTTGCAATTATTTATCGTGCTTCAATTGGATTAATTACTGAAATTAACGTTTAATCGAAAGAGGAACAATAACTTCAAGTGTAATCTGATTATCTATTGAATTCGCGAGAATCAACCGTATTATAGAGTGAATTAACTCAAGAACTGGGTCCCGAGTCAATTATATCTTGAACCTGTCTAGTCAATTACCCTTGTTTCTCTCATTGATATTTCTTTGTTGCTCATTTGCTGTCTTTTGTGATAAATTGTTAATTGCTTAATTTTTAGTAGTTAATCATAATTGATAATTATCAAATCAAGTGTTAATTTTTCTGGATACTAATCAACTGAACATTGTTCGAACACTGTTTAAATCCAATCTTCGTGGAGATGATAATTAAACTATTCTATCTTTGACTGGCGAGCACTAATTTTGTGTTATATTTTGCGATGATCAAATTTTGATATCGTTTCCTGGGATTGGAAATCAATATTGTTTAATATAATTTTTAGTACTAATTCAGGAACCAATTTTTATTTTAGTGTATTCACGTCTTCACACTTGTGTGAGGGATACATGTTTAATTTCTTTGGTGTATGACTCGATCTTCTTCAATGGAAGTGATACCCTACGAACCAGAGTTGGATAAACACATGCGACAACTTAGAAAAGAGAGAGAATTATCCGACAATTTCTTGGGTCATACTTCGACTCAAGATAACATGTGAAACAAAGAGATTGATGGAGTAGACTTAGCTGCAAGAGAGGCAGCACAACAAGAAGCTGCACGGATAGCAACTGAGGCAGCCCTCAAAGTTACTGAGGACACCATCGAAGACGATGGGGTCGAAGATTCAATATAAACTGACCCTTGGTTGAAGATCAGTTCGAGAATGCAACATCCAGACCTGGGAGATCATTGGGTGACTATGCCAAACCAACCTACAATCATGGACTGTCAAGTGTCAAACCTCCACCCATAGCAGCAAAAAACTTCGAGTTGAAGCAAGGCTTGCTTCAAACCATCCAAAATAATTGTATCTTCAGAGGGAAGGTGAATGAAGATCCTATCACTTGATGGACTTTGAAGAAATTATGAACACCTTCTAGAAAAACATGGAGTATCAAAAGATGCGGTTTACATAAGGGAATTCCCCGTTTCATTGAAGGATAGACTCGAAGCACTGTCTTCGTAGCTTACCCACACGTTCGATCAGGACATGGGAAGATATAACTTAAAAGTTTCTTGAGAAGTACTTCTCAGCTGCAAAAACATGGAAATTCATAAGCGAAATCCGCAAATTATTTTCTTGAAGGATACAAAAACGATTTCGGAAGCTTGAGAAAGATTCAAGGAAATAGTCAGAAAGTGTCAGTACAACGGAATTGATTTGTGGATGCAACTCTAGATTTTTTGGGATGGACTGACACATTCCTCACAACGAACTCTGAATAGTGCATATGGATGTCCACTAATGAAGAAAACTCCGAAGGAGGTCGTCTTAATTCTTGATGAATTGTTTGAGGACGCTAACCAATGGCCTACTGCGGGTAATGACCGGAGAAAATCTGTTGGGGTTCACCAGGTGGACTCTAATACCTCAATGCAAGCCCATCTAGACACCATGGCTAAAGAGATAAGAAAGTTGACATTGGCCAAGATACAACGTGAACTGCAAGAAGCATGTGGCTTTTGTAGAATGGGACACCCCACGCGTAAGTGTCAAGCTTTAGCTGAGAAGTGAACAGAAAGTAGGGAACTTTAATATAGGAAATTACCGAGGTGGGAACAACAATAATGCTATGGGGCAAAGACATCTAGGTTTTTAGTGGAGTTCACCTAGTGGCGGTTTGAGCTTATGGCATCAAAATAATCCTAGACCCTAGGGTCAAGGACCACCAGGCTTTCAGAACTAGCAAAGGTAGTAATACCAGCCACAATAGTCAAATCAGTCTAGTAAAGGAGCTCATCAACAAATCAGATGGAAAATTTGAAACTCAGGGCACAACCATCCGGAAGCAGGGCATGGCCATCTGGAATTTATAAAGACAAATGGGAGAAATTGAAAATTTGTTATCTGAGAGGTATCCTGGAACTCTACCATGTGATAGTGAAAAGAACCCCAAGGAAACAATCAAAGTTGTATCTCTGAGAAGCGGCAAAGCATTGGCTGACCCAGTCGTGAAAGCTAGACTAGAGATAGTAAACAAGCAAACCGATACAATGGAAGAGAAAAAGAGTGAAGATTAGAAAGTCCAAAGTAGTGGGGTAAAAAATGAGATTGAAGAAAGTAGACACATGCCATCTCTACCATTCCCTCAAAAGATAAAGCAGGAAAAACTTAACAAGTATTTCGGGCAGTTCTTGGAGATACTCAAGAAACTTTACTTGAAAATTCCATTCAGGAGGTACTCAGTCAGATGCCTGCTTATGCTAAGTTCTTGAAGGAAATCTTGTCCAGCAAGAGAAAATTAGAGGAGACAACAATGATCAAGCTGAATGTCCACTACAGTGCCACAGTGCAAAACAAACTTCCTCAAAAGTGTGGGGACCCAAAGAGCTTCACCATACCATACTCGTTGGGGAGTGAGAAATTTGACGAGGCCCTCTGTGATTCAGGTGCTTCTATAAATCTAATGCCTTTGTCTCTGTTTAGGAAATCGGAAGGTGAGCTTGGATTGATCAAATCGATACCAGTGTCCCTACAACTAGCCGACCAGACCACCATTTTGCTTGAGGGAATCATTGAGGATATTCTAGTACGGGTGGACAAGTTTTGGTTCCCCGTAGAATTATTGTAATGGATATGGAGGTGAACAAAGAGGGGCCTCTAATTCTAGGGAGGCCATTTTTTGTACAGTCGGAGTTATACTTGATATCTATGAGGAGCAACGTATGCTCATAGTGGGAAATGAGAAAGTGGTGTTCCAGATGAAGAGGATTATGTAATACCCTAGTGATCTACTCGTGCTTCAAGCTAGATGTTGTTGGAAATTGGCTGAAAAATACAAGCTTGACAAGCCTGTGGATGATACTTTAGAGAGGTGTATTACTCAGTCTAGCACGGTGGAAGATGAAGATCCTGAAATAAAAAAAGAGGTTGAAGCTCTTGAAACTGAGGATCAAGTGGTTAATGAGGAGGAACTAAAAAAGGATGCTTCTAAGCCTAGTGTGGAATTGAAAGTAAAAAAAGGCCATTGGCTGGAGTATGGCTGATATTCAAGGAATCAGTCCAGCTATTTGCATGCACAAAATTCTGCTGGAAGAAAATAGCAAATTAGTGGTGCAGCCCCAAGGCAAGTTGAACAAAAATTTGTAAGAGGTAGTGCACAAGGAGATCACTAAATTATTAGATGCGCGAGTGATTTTCCCCATCTCTGATAGCAGTGGATTAGTCCAGTGCAAGCTTTATCCAAGAAGGGGGGCATGGCAGTGGTGAAGAATGAAGATAACGAATTAATCCCAACACGAACTGTCACAGGGTGGAGAATGTGCATTGATTATAGAAGGCTGAATGATGCAATAAGGAAAGACCACTTTCCACTTCCCTTCATTGATGAGATGCTCGAAAAATGTAGTTGGACATGGATGCTACAGTTTCTTGGATGGGTACTCAAGCTACAATCAGACACCCATTGCCCCAGAAGATGTTGAGATAACTACATTCACCTGCACCGCAGGTATTTTTGCTTACAAGAGGATGTCATTTGGGTTGCGTAACAGGCCTCTTTTTTGAGGTGCATGATGTTTATATTCTACGAGCTAAACGGGAAGTGTCTAGAGGTATTGATGGATGATTTCACCCTCTTTGGTGATGAATTTGATGATTGCTTGAAGAGTTTGGAGCTTGTGGTTGAACATTGTGAAACCACTCACCTGGTTCTTAACTAGGAGAAGTGCCACTTCGTGGTGAAAGAAGGAACTGTCTTGGACCACAAAGTGACTGCACATGGCATTGAAGTTGATAGTGCAAAGGTTGATGTAATTTCTAGGCACCCTCCACCGAATTCTATGACCATAACGAGTTTCTTGAGACATGTTGGGTTCTGTAGAAGATTCATTAAAAACTTTTCCAACATTACCAAGTCGTTGACCGCATTTCTAGTGAAGGATGTCAAGTTCATTTTCATTGTGGTGTGCTTAAGAGCATTCGAATTGATAATAGAAAAGCTTGTGAGTACTCCTATTACGGTGACACCTGATTGGAGCCGGCCATTTGAAATAATGTGTGATGCTAGCGATGTGGTTGTGGGGGAAATTCTGGGTCAAAGAAGAGATAAGATGTTTAGGCCCATCAACTGTGCAAACAGTACGTTGAATGATGCTCAAGTCAACTATGCCACTACTGAGAAAGAGTTCTTTGTTGTGGTCTTTGCTTTTGACAAGTTTAGATCATATCTGGTTTGGAGTAAAGTGATTGAACACACTGATCACTTAGCCTTGAAATAATTGATGAGTAAGAAGGAGTCCAAGTCGAGTCTAATGAGGTGGGTGATGTTGCTCCAGGAGTTTGACTTTGAGATCAAAGATAAGAAGGGAATAGAAAATCAAGTCGCAAATCATCTATCTCGACTTGAGAGACCTCCTGTTGAAACAGTTGAAATAAGGGAAGAGTTCCCTTATGAGTAGATTATAGATTATCTCCATTGTTGCGGTCTCCGAAAGACCGCCTTGGTATGCTGATGTAGCCAACTTTTTGGCTAGTTTATGATTGTCTCATAACCTCTCTCATGATAAAAGAAGGAAGCTTCAAGGTAAGGTAAAAAGTTATTTTGGAATGACCATTTCTTGTTTAAACTGTGTTCAAATGGTGTGGTTCGAAGATGTGTGCCTAAAGCAGAGATGGCACCCGTTCTTTCTCATTGCCATGATGGAGCAGCTGGAGGACATTATGGTGGAAATCGCACTGCAGCAAAGGTCACGGAAGCTGGTTTCTATTGGCCTACTTTATAGAAAGACGAACGGGCGTATGTAGCTCCATGTGACAAGTGTCAAAGGGCGGGTGACATTAGCAAGAGGGATGAGATGCCGCTAAAATCCATTCTAGTATGTGAAAATTTTGACGTTTGGGACATTGACTTCATGGGCCCATTTCTATCGTCTCATCCTAGTAGCCGTTGACTACGTCTCTAAATGGGTCGAAGCAATCCCTACTAGGACCAATGATGCTCGGGTGGTGTGTGAGTTTTTACGAAAGAATATCTTTACCCGCTTTGGGACACCTCGAGTGATTATCAGTGAAAATGGATCACACTTCGTGAACTAACAGTTTGCTGCACTACTGTCCAAGTATGGGGTCACACACAAAACAGGAACCCCGTACCATGCCCAAACTAGTGGTCAAGTTTAAGTGGCTAACCGTGATCTGAAATGAATTCTTGAAAAAATGGTTAGTGCTTCTCGTAAGGATTGGTCTATAAAACTGGATGAAGCTCTATGGGCATACAGAATTGCGTTCAAAACAACCATATGGACTTTACCATTCAAATTAGTGTAAAAAAATCGTGCCATCTACCTGTTGAGATAGAACATAAAGCTTATTGGGCAATTAAGGTGCTTAATCTTCATCTTAGTATTGCAGGTTAACACAGGTTCGCGCAGATGAACGAACTAGAGGAGTTTAGACTAGATACGTATGAAAATGCATGGATCTTTAAGGAGAAGACAAAGAGGTGGCATGATCACCTGATTAAGACAAAGGAGTTTCATGAAGGGGAAAAAGTTTTACTATAAAATAGTAGACTTAGGTTGTTCCCCGGAAAATTCAAGTCAAGATGGACAAGTCCGTATCTAGTGAAACATATCTCACTATATGGCGCCATTGAAATCTAGGATGAGGAAAGGGATGAGAGATTTAAGTTGGATGGGCAAAGATTGAAACCGTACCTATTTGGAGGATTTGACAAGAAATCCTCTAGCATCGTGATCAAATGAGCCTAAGTGACGAAGTCAAGCTGACGATTATTACTCAAAACTACTTCTGACCCTTTTTTCCTATTTTTTGTAGAATAGTTTAATAGATTATAGATTAGGACTAATTGTACATTAGGATTTATCATAATGAATTTGACGCAGAATGAAGTTTGAGCACGAAGTAGTAGTCAAGAAGCAAGAAAATGAGAACTGTGCAAAGTTTTTGCATCTCCTGCGTCGCTTAGTGCTATGCATAGTGCAAATAATCGTCAGAGTTCAGAAATTGATTAAAGTGTTCGTAGGCCCCAAATTGAACTAATGTGGCGCGCTATGCGTCGCATTAGCACATATTTTCATCATAGGATTGTCAAACATCACAGAGTTGGCAGACGGCAAAATACACTAATGCATTGCATTGAGCGTCACATCATGCGAAGCACCAGGTAAGTTTTTTTTTTTTTTTGAAAAAAAAATCGAAAGAAAAAAAATCCGCCCCACCCCCTAAAAACAAAACCTGCTCGACCCCAAACACACCAAGCCTTCCCTCTCTCGCTTTGTAAGAAAAAGGAAAAACTAGTGCTTCCCCCTTAGGCTCTTCCTCTCTCATCAACTCCCTCACCAGTCTCTCTTCTTGTAGCCAGGTACATTCTTCTCTCTCTGTCTCTCTTGTTGGTTCTTTTTGTGTATTCATTGTTAGGAGATTTTAATGAAAAACGAGGAAAAAGAAAAGAAAAATCAGAAAACAAAGGAAAAAAAAGGAAGAAGAAGAAATTCAAAATTCTATAGTTGGTTGTGACCTTGGGGCCGAAATTTGTCCACCCTCTTATCAGGTAATGATTTGACCTAGTGCATTGGTGGTACGGGTGTTGTTTAGGGTGTGATTGCTCTTTTGGTTGATTTTGGGCAAGATCTTACTTTGATAATGCGTGTAGTTGTGTCTCTACTCTTTTGAATGCTAGGTGTTTGATTAATTGCTTGAATGGGGAACGATTGGGATTCATGTTGGGTTGCGTTGGCTAGAATGTGATGTAAATTATGAATATGTGCGCAAGAGGCGGTTGTTCATAGTCTATAAATACAGTTGTGTAGAATTAGCCACTAGTGTTAATCGACCGCCATCCCAACCATGCAACACCTAGATGATACTTCGTTGTACTTAGAAAATAAATGGCTTAAATGTGTTTTATTCTCGACATTGTCATAGTGTTTAACTAATTTCTTGAACGGTAGAATTCTGAACTATTGATAATGTTTGAGGTGATGCATATTTTTTTCATAGAGTGATAATGGATTAGAAGTGTGTGGTGGGCGGTCACAGACTAACACGTTGTTGCGATTGTGGTGGTTGTTAAGCCTCTGTATCACTGTTGGCGAGTTGTGAATGTATTGTTTTGCTGATTATGGGGGTCTTCTGACTCCCCTAGTTCTTGCATGTGAGAATGCTAATGACACAAGTGTGGGGTGTCTCTCCCCCTGTTTTGACCTTGCTTCTGCTTTGATGTGTCATAGCTAAGTTGTTTGCATTGTGAAGGAATAATGCCTCGCCATGTTAGCAAACATATGAATATTGGTGCTTCTGCAGGTGCTTCCAATAGCCCTCGGCCCGCTAGGAGGGCACCCACAGATGTGGACTCCTCAGACAGTTCAGACCCAGATGTGCCATACTCGGATGCTGATATGCCAGGGCCTACATATGGGATTTTATCAGTGCTTCCCAATCACACGAGTGGTTCTATGAGTTTTTCCCATCTGGGGAGCCTACTGTCGACGTTGGGATTGATTGGTGCAAGTTTCAGAAGATATATCCAGAGCTATATGCCAAAATCGCCGCAATGAATAGATGGTCGGTATGATTCCGTCGGAGGAGCTAATTTTGGTATAGTAATGGAGTTCTACGCCAATTAGGTGCCCAGATTTCAGTATGACGGGGAGTACACTATCAAACTTCGTGAAAGAGAGTCAAGTTTTATGTTCTGATAATTAATGATGAGTTGGGGTTCAGGAATGAGTCACATGCTCAGTTCGAAGCATTTATGAAGAGGCCTGCTTACTAAGCCATCCGCAAACTTCTCTGCGAACCTAATTCTTTGGCTGCTTGGAATAAGGATAGGGATGACCGTTATTCTGTTATTCCACCGTGGCTCGAGCCAATATGCAACAACCCACCAAAGTATTGTTACGGTGTCACAACCCCAAATCTAAACTAGTCATGATGGCGCCTATCGTGGAACTAAGCCAGCCAAATTAACACTCAACGTAAAGAATCTTTCATTTATATCATTGCTAAACTGATAATCCATAAAAGTTTCGTTGAATCATTTTTAAACAGACAAAGCTACACCGAATGTTAAATACAACCCCAAGACCCAGAGCCACTAGTCATGAGCATCTACAAAAAATATACAAGTCTGGAAAATAAACGCTATAATAGTAAACATGAGAGAGCATGGTTGCGGACGCGTGAAGCTACCTCGCAAAATCTCCGAGAAGTCTCTAGAACAGATAGACAACTCACTCTTCCCTAGCACCTGGATCTGCACACAAGGTGCATGGAGTAATGTGAGTATTCCAACTCAGTAGTAATGAGAATAAATCAGGTCTGAGCAGTAAGAAACACATAAAGTCAAGTCATCAATTCACAATAAACACAATCTTTCTTTCCAACAGTGTATACGTTAAATCATCACGCTTAAAAATTCAATTTCAGTAAAAATCCTTTGAAAAGTATAATTCCCAGGGGAGAATGATGATGGAGTTGTATTGCGGCCTTCTCCTGTTCATCAACTCGAACCTCATTCTTCTGCAGTTGATGTTACGGATTAGCCTCACTCTTCAGGCCAGCATCTTTGCTCCGCATTTTCTGCCGATTGTCAGCATGTTCAGCTGACCTCAGAGGATTCCTGTCACCCGGCACAACATGTTTATTCTCGGCGGCGATTACATTCTCTTTCCCAGGGTCAGGCTACTCCAGAAGATCAGCAGTTTAGCCCAGTTGCTTCCCTTTCAAACGCTTCCTCAAAATCTAATTCCCCAAGAAGTTTAGTGTAAAAATGAAATGAATCATAATAGCCACTTGGGCAAAAACATGAATAATAAACCGCCACTCGGGCATAACATCACTCAAAATCAGTCGCTCAGCATGTCTCACAATCACTCATAATTAGCCCATCGGGCAACCTCATAGCCACTCATGCCTCCCAATCACTCGTCACTCAGCACTCGCGCTTAGTAGGTACCTGCGCTCACTAGGGGTGTACAGACTCCGGAGGGGATCCTACAGCCCAAGCGCTATAACAAGCCAAATCATGGCATCAATCACTATGGCACTCGGCCTATCAATAACATGCTGCGACGTGCAGCCCGATCCCATATCATGTCCTCACAAATCAGGCACTCGGCCTCACTCAGTCATCATAAACAGTATAACATGCTACGGCGCACAGCCCGATCCCATAATATCCTCACAACATAGGCCCCCGGCCTTACTCAGTCAGAAACCTCTCAAAAAGCCACTCGGGCTATCAGTAAAACGGGGTACTCGACCCAAAATATAATTTTATATCTAAAAATAGTGTAAATAAGACTGAGTTTCGAAAACAACAAACATGATGTGACTGAGTGTAAATCATGAATCAATATAGTGAGGAATATCAAAAATAGCCCCCAAGGGGTCTAAACAGGTCGGCACAAGGCCTCAAACATGGCACTCATCCCAAATATAGTAACAGTCTGAAAACACAATTTATCATATGATTTAAAGAAATTACGCAACTTTATGGTTTCCACGGGAAGGACCAAGTCCAAATCCCCCATCAGTGCACGCCACACACTTGTCATCCAACATGTGCATCATACCAAAAATAGTGAGAAAATTCTAAGTCCGGAGTTTCATACCCTCAGGACAAGATTTACAGTCATTACTTACCTCAAACCGACCCGAAAACTACTCCGTGATGCTCTTGCCCCTCGAATCGACCTCTGATTGCTCCAAATCTAGCCAAAATCAGATTTATACCATCAATATATGCTAAGTAACAAAGCCCATTCAAAAATTATCAAAATTAAGCACAATTCCCGAAATTGGCCAAACCCGACCTCCGATCCCACGTCTCAGAATTCAATAAAAATCACAAAACCAGAATCCTCATCCTCCCACGAGTCTATACATACCAAGAACATCAAAATCGGACCACAATTGCCCCTTCAAATACTCAATTAAAGTATCCAATTTTCCATGCCCTAACTTCCCCAATTTTGGGTTTAAATCCTACTAATTTCAGGTTTAATTGCTTAGAAAACAACATAGAATCAAGTTATGAAATCAAAATTTTTACCTCCAAGTGTTTCCCCTTTGATTCCCTTTTTAATCTCTCTCAAATGCTTCAACCCCCTCTACGCGATCGCGTCCTCCCCCGCGCGTTCGCATAGAGTAACTAAACAGGCCCCTCACGCGCCTCACTCCCTTACGCGTTCGCACAACATCAGATGCGATCACACAGTACACACCTCAATACCCCCGTGATCGCCACCTCCAAACGCGGTCGCATAGGCCAAAAATCTGCTGCCTTAGAACAATCCTATGCGATCGCATAGAAGAAAACCAGACCTGAACACCAACAAAAATCTGCAACTTTTCAACATCCAAACTTGATCCGTTAACCTCCCGAAACACACTAGAGGCCCTCGGGACCTCAACCAAACCTACCAAAACCTCCCATAACCTAGTTCAAACTTAGTCCAGCCTTCGAAACACCCCAAACAACGCCAAAACACAAAAATCACATCGAATTCACGCCTATGAACTTAGAGATTTCTAAATTTCGCCAATGATGCCGAAACCACCCAAAACACGTTGGATTGACCAGAAAAATTGCTTACACATCCAAAATGAAACTACGAACCTGCTCCAACTTTCGGGATTCCATTCCGACCCCGATAGCTAAAATTTCATTGCCGACCGGAAATCGCCAAAAACGCAATTTCGCCAATTCAAGCCTAATTCTATTCCAGTCATCAAAACCACATTCCGAACACACTCCTAAGTCCAAAATCACCTAACGAAGCTATTCGAGCCATAAAATCCACATTCCGAGGTCTTTTACCTACAAGTCAACTCCCAGTTGATTCTTCCAACTATTAAGCCAATTTAAGAGACTAAGTGTCTCATTTCTCTCCACAACTACTCCGAACCCAAGCCAACCATCCTAACATATCATAACAGAGCTGAACCACAAAAAAATAAAGCAAAAATGGGGAAAATGGGTCAAATCTCTCGGAATGACCGATCAGGTCGTTACATACGGTTTATCAATAAGAATGTTTTTCCAAGCGGCAATGATTCCAATATTTCGCTCCTCTGTGTATGTTTGATATATGCTATGATGACCCATATGCCGTTGAATATGGGCAAGATTATTATTCCTAATATGTCTAGGGTGAGGATGGTTGGATTGTCGAGGTTGCTCTATCCGAGCATGTTGACTAGGTTGCTACTACGCCAAGGTGTGCATGTTGATGATCAGTTTGATCGACAACATCCCCCCATCACCAAACTTTATGATATCACTATTGTGGAGGATTCGGTTCCTCGAGAGTCGCTTTGACCTCAGACCAGAGGCATGACAGGAGGGAGGATATGATACCGTTTATGTTTGCTGACATGCAACTTCGAGCTTCTCGTGGAGAGGTTGACATTGAGGCTTTGGCGCAACAGTCCCATTTGGGTGCCCCTGCCAGGCATTTTCTGGGATTGGATGGTAGTCCTGCACTTTGTCTTGATGGAGATGTCAACTCTGTTGTGGAGGACGACGATCAGACTGCTATTCCTGGCACTACCGATAGTGCTGATGACTAGCCCTAGGCCTCAGGGAGTCCTTTACCACCCTTGTTTTATTACTTTGCATTGGGGACAAAGCATTCTCTTAAGTGTGGGGTGGGGTCTTCCAATTTGCTTGTATTTGTTTTGTTTCTCTTTGCCATTTGATTTTGTTTGATTTATTTCTTGCTTTATTAGATAATTTGGCCTGTAATCGTAACTCTGAATTTTTTGGCCTGTAATAGCTAGTAACTCATGTAGTAGTAGTTCGACTTTGCCCAAAAATGGATTCCATAGACTGGCTTATTGAGGGATTTGAAGTCGAACGAGAAAAATATAAAAAAATCAAGAAAATTTTGAAAATTCCAAAATATGTATTTTATTTTTTATTTTACTTTCTTAGGTAGTATAATTCCCCCTTGGGTTTTCTTTGTGATGTTGTTCTTTTATAAGGGCTTTAATTGAACCGGGTGTAGTTAGTTTTCTTTAAGAATATAGAATCTTGAGTCACAGTGCTAATTTGAAGCAATTTCCCTTGTCTGCATATGCCTTGAGAGAAGTGAGTGCCTTAGTTGTGATGCCTAGGCTCAGTTCATGACTCTTAGATAAGTGACTTAAATTGGTTGATTGTGACTTTGCTTAACTTCTTTGACTAGAGACTCAAGATAGATCCGATCTTAAGTGAGTTATGTGCCAATGGGTGAGTGAGGTTTGTGTTGATATTTTGTGCATGACAGTTGATGTCTAGAACCTGCCCTGTGTGTTTGCAAAGCGAAATAGCAGTCTTATTCAGTCTAGGAAGTGATATAGGTATTTATTTATTGAGCCAATTAAATGTCTGTGACCCGCCAAATTATTTTGTATCCTAGTTAGCCCTTTTGAGCATGTAATCCTATTTTCTTTGGCAACTACGCTACAAGCCTAGCCCCTTTGTATGAATTGACTATCTGATTGAACCGTTTACCTCTCTTGAGAACTTGATATATTTTTAAGCTTGTTAAAAACTAAGTGGAGGTATGGTTAGGTATTTGAGTGGAACTATAAAAAAAGGAGAACGGTGCAATGTTTGAAAAAAATGTGAGAGCCACTTTTAGGGAATTGAAAAAAAAAAGAGAAAAAGAAAAAAAATGTTGGTGGTTGTATATATATATATATATATATATATTATAAAGAAAATAATTCCTTGCTAGTGGTAAATCATGCTTTATCTGTGCTTAAAGAAATTTGGACCTTGGTGTTAATATGTCATGAAAGTTGGGGTTTGGTTCAACACAAGTGTGGGGTTTGAATATGTGAAATTGTATGTATATAAGTGCTCAGGGAGGTGTAGCCATTATTATCTAAATTGTATCATACTCGTCCTGCAACCTATATTGCAACCAAAATTAAGTCCTGCTTGAACTTTGACTGAATGAACTCTATTAGTAGAGTATTACACTACAGGCAAGCCTATCATGCATCTTCTGTGGCATATGAATTTTGATTCTGAGAGTGAGTGAATTATGTCTATCTTGAGTTCCTGTTTGTTTGTGAATTTTATTTTGTATGAAATTACTCTCTATTTTATTGGTGTGAGGGCACATGAATTGCGGAGGAAGGTAATGACGTTGACCTCTGTGTTAGAGTAAGTGAGCAGGTTATGAAAAATGCGTGGTGCTTTTGAGTCAAGATTTGAGGTTGGGATGTTATGACAGAGTCTTGGTGTGATGTGTTAGGTTGTTTGATTAAAAGGCCATCCATATGTGAAGTGTGGTTTGATTGCTCAAGGACGAGTAATGGTCTAAGTGTGGGGTGTTGATGGTAGGATAGAAACCCATGTTTTAGCCGTAGTTTACACTCTAATTACTGCATTTTAAGTGTGCTTGAGCTTAAATGATAGTGATTTGTACTTATTACGTGTTTTAAGCCTTGCAGGAAATGATTCCAAGTTAAAAGGATAAATTGGAGCTACATCGAATAATTTGGAGCTTTGAAGTCTGAGTAAAAGCCAGCAAATTAAATCAGGAACGCATCCGGAGCTCGTGGATCGACATTGCATGCTAAAGAGGGAAGACTAGTGTGAGGGATAGAACAAATGTACTAATGCGACACATTAAGAGTAGCAGTGCGCGTCGTATTAGTGCAAATGTGTGTCAGAAGTTGACAAGTTCAGAGACTGGGAGTTTTATGGTCTAACAAGAAAATGCACTACTGCGGCGCAGTCTGCATCGCACTAACACAAAAGTCTGTCTGACACTTGGAGTTGAGGAAGATTTCAATTCTGTAAACTACACTAATGCGACGCTTAGTGCGACACACTGTGCGACACATGAAGTGTAAAAGGTTTGCAGGTTATACCATTTCGACTCAAAGAGGATAGTTTTGTCCGTATTTGTTCCTACTTGGTATAAATACACTAAAAACACGTTTATTGAAGGACTTTGACCTACGAAAGATTAGAGACTCAACCAAGGCAGTAGGACACAAGGATTCATCAAGATTTCAACCAATGATCGATGCAATACGGGAGTTTGTATTGAATCATTATCATTGATGTCTTCTATGTTTTTAAACCTCATTGAGATGACATTTTCCATTTCTATGGAGTAAATTCCATTGGAGTGTTGACAAATACGGTGTTTTGATAACTTGATTAGGGATTCAATTCTTAATAATTGTTGGAATTAATTGATGGAGTTTTAATTTGTATTGTGGAGTTATTTCTTATTTTGCTTAATCCAAAGAGGAGCTTGATATTGAATTGTTTTATATCTTATGCTCTCGTTTAAAATCGTGATTCAAATAGGTAATCAAAAGAGCCACTTGAATTGTTAATTGAACTAAAAAATACGGAATTATTCATGAGAAGTTACCCTTTAGACCATAACCATCATTTTATTCGTTGCAATTATTTATTGTGCTTCAATTGGATTAATTACTGAAATTAACGTTTAACCGAAAGAGGAGCAGTAACTTCAAGTATAATCTGATTATCTATTGAATTCACGAGAATCAACTGTATTATAGAGTGAATTAACACAAGAACTGGGTCCCAAGTCAATTATATCTTGCACCTGTCTAGTCAATTACCCTTGTTTCTCACATTGACATTTCTTTGTTACGCATTTGTTGTCTTTTGTGATCAATTTTTAATTGCTATATTTTTAGTAGTTACTCGTAGTTTATAATCATCAAATCAAGTGTTAATTTTCGTGGAGAGTAATCAACTAAACATTATTTGAATACTGTTTAAATTTAATCTCTATGGAGACGATAATTATACTATACTACTTTTGAGTAGCGAGCAATAATTTTGTGTTGTATTTTGCACTCGTCAGGACTAACAGAGAAGGGTAGAAGAAGGCTATGAAAGAGGTGAAGTTAAGGTCATGGAGGCTAAGACTGCAACGATTGGTCTTCTATACAAAGAACTAGGGACAAAGGTGGGAACAAAAAGTTGTTTTAACTGGCTAAGGTGAGGTAAAGGAAGGTTCGAGATCTGAAGCAAGTGAGGTGCATCAAAGACGAGGAAGGAAAAGTCTTAAAAGAAGAGGCACGGATCAAGCAAAGATGGAAGACCTACTTCCATGAAATCCTTAATAAAGAGGGGGGACATGAACATTGTGAGGGTGAATTGGAGCACTCCGAGAGTCATCGCGATTTTAGGTATTGTAGATGCATCAATATTGAGGAGGTTGCAGGGATGTGCGCAAGATGAGTAGGGGAAGAGCGACCGGGCCCGATGAGATCCCGGTATAATTTTGGAGGTATGCGGGTAGGGTAGGCGTGGAGTGGCTGATTGGGTTGTTGACGTCATTTTTAGGACGAAGAACCTGCCCGAAGAATGGAGGTAGAGTACGATGATTCCGCTATACAAGAACAAAAGGGATATCCAAAATTGCAGCAACTATAGGGTAACAAGCTGCTTAGTCAAACTATGAAAGTCTGAGATAGGGTGGCGGAAGTGAGGGTAAGGAGGACTGTGTCTATATCCGAGAATCAGTTCGGTTTCATGCAAGGTCGTTCTATGGAAGCCATCCATATTGTTAGGAGGTTGGTGGAATAGTACAGGGAAATGAAGAAGGATTTGCATATGGTGTTTATTGACCAAGAGAAAGCGCATGATAAGGTCCCTAGGGAGGTTCTTTGGAGATATTTGGAGGCTAAAGGTGTTGCGGTAGCATACACTAGGGTGATTACGGATATGCATGATGGAACTAAGACTCGAGTAAGGAGGGAGGAGACGCAGACCATTTTCAGGTTAGAATGTGATTACACCAAGGATCTGCTCTCAGCCCCTTCCTGTTTGCATTGCCGATAGAGGTACTGACACACTATATTAAAGGGGAGGTGTCATGGTGTATGTTATTCGCTGATGATATAGTACTGATTGATGAGACGTAAGACGGTGTTAACGAGAAGTTAGAGGTTTGGAGATAGACCCTAGAGTCTAAAGGTTTCAAGTTGATTAGGACTAAGACAAAATACTTGGAGCGCAAGTTCAGGGATGTAGGGGAGAACGGGCATGGACATGAGGCATGACTCACAAGCCATCCCCCAGAGAGGAAGTTTCAAGTATCTTGGGTCAGTTATCCAAAGGAATGGCGAGATTGACGAGGATGTCACACACCGTATAGAGGCAGGGTGGATGAAATGGAGGTTAGCATCCGTCGTCTTGTGTGACAAGAATGTGCCATCAAAACTAAAAGGTAAGTTCTACAAAATGGTTGTTAGACCGACTATGTTGTATGGGGTTGAGTGTTGGCCAGTCAAGGACCCCCATGCCCAGAAGATGAACGTAGCTGAAATGAGGATCTTGAGAAAGATGTGCGGACACACTAGGTTGGATAAGGTTAGGAATGAGGATGTCCGGGCGAAGGTGGGTGTGGACTCCATGGAGGACAAGATGCGAGAAGCGAGGCTTAGATGGTTCGAGCATGTGAAAAGGAGAAGCCTAGATGCCCTAGTTAGGAGCTATGAACAGTTGGTTTTGGCGGGTTCGAGAAGAGGTAGAGTGCGGCCTAAGAAGTATTGGGAGAGGTGATCAGGCAGGACATGATGCGATTTCAGCTTACTGAGAACATGGCCCTTGATAGAAAGTTGTGGAGGTCGAGAATTGGGGTAGAAGGCTAGTCGGTAGTAGTGGCATTTTTCCGACCCTTACCAGGTTGTCTAGGGCTAGTCTGGTAGTATCTTGTCGTTGTTCCTAGATTGCTAGTATTATAGCGATTTCTTACTATCTTCTGCTTCGGTTTTCTAGTAGCTTGTCGTGGTTAATGCTTGTTGCTATTGTTAGTGCTATTGCTTTCTTCCATCTATTTTTCTAGTTCTTACATTGTTGTTATCATTTTTCTTACTATTGTTGTTAGATATTTGATTATTTTCTATTCATCCTCTCCGGTCGTGGTTCTTTCGGAAATAACCTCTCTACCTCTCCAGAATAGAGCTAAGGCGTGCGTATACACTATCCCCAGACCCCACTTATGAATTTCACTGGGTTTGTTGTTCTTGTACCTTCCCCAGATCCACAGCAAGCCATATATCTCTGCATGTAGAAGCTCATCATATAATGTAAAATTTATAAATGATTAATTTAAGAGTCAACCGCAATGTGATCTTATTGCTAAGAGAGCTGTCAATTGGAACTACTGAACTTGGTAACTTTAACTTTAATACCATGGAATTCAGATGTTACTGATATTACCAAATCTATAAGTTGGAAAAAATTTCACAATCTTGAAACATAACGACTTCATAAACCTTTCAATGGAGCAACTTTGCTATACTTTCAGATACTTCTAGAGTACTTACAAGGCTGCAATTTAAATTGGAATTCTTCTTAAGTTTATAGGACCCCCAAGAATAAAATATAAATTGGATAGCAGAAAATGATTGTGTCCCTCTGATTGTTCACATTTTGAGCAGATTCAATTGAAATTCAACATCCATATTTCTATACCAACCATCAGGTTTGGCATGGTTACAGAACCTAAACATGCAGAGGAAGATGGAGAGGGTGTTTGGCTAAGCTTATAAACTGGTCAAACCTGCTTATAAGCACTTTTTGGCTTATCTACACGTTTGGCAAAGTTAAAAATTCTAATAAGTGAAGTGCTTATAAGCCAAAAATTAGTCAAAAACCATAAGCTGGTCACCCCCGACTTATGTTTTTTTAGCTTATAAGCACTTTAAGTTTGACCAAGACTTTTACATCCCTACGTCAAACTTATCAATTTCAGCACTTAAATCTAAACACGTAACTCCTTATTTATTAAATCAATGCTTTTCGGCACCTTATGCTTATCAACTACTTCAAATCAACTAATCCAAACGGACTCGGAGTCAAATCCACAATATTAAAAGACAAGTAATAAATGTGTTTCATTTTCATATTTGAAGCTCAAAAGCAGTCCCTTGAAATGCTATAGCAATATATGCGTACATGGTATACATAATCCGGAATCAAATAAGTTGGGTTTTACTCTCACATCTGTGGAGAAAGAATCATGTCACAAATGCTTGCAAGTGAAGTTGAGTTATGATGCAATGACGATGAATATGACACAAAACAATTAGTAATAAGGACGATGAGACCACAGCACTTTGTTCCGTAGCTCAAACAATCAGTTTTTCCGGAGTAGAAAGAGTTGTTATTGAGGAAGAACAGGAGGTGAAATCATACGAGTGTTGTATGATTGACAGTGTCTGCATTTTTGCCCGATGATGTGGAAGAATACTTCTGTTGTGTCATTACAGTCATTACACAGAATCCAAACCTGCAAGTAAACAAGTTAGTTAAGAGAAACCATAGGTAGTTCATCATGTAAATGAAAACCAATAGCATCAGAGGCAAAGCCAGGATTTGAAGCTTATGGGTTCAGATTCTACTTCTTTTCTGTTAGTGGATTCGAAGTCAATTTATCCATATTCAACAGATCTTTTAAGACAAATACAGAGTTTGGACCAAACTTATCGGGTTCGACCAAACCTGTAGCCAAAACAGCTAGCTCTGCCCCCGCCGAATAGCATGGACTTTTACATGCACCAAGGCACCAAGGCACCGTGGAACATTAAACACCGAACCCTCCTTGCGGGCAAGCCCTCGGTAATTAACAGCCAAAACAACTACATGTAACAAATATGGGGTTAAGAAAAGGAAGTACCTTCTTATATCTGAGATCTTCAGGCATGATTGTTTCTTCAATCTGAAAAGAAGAAATTTTTACTTTTAAGGTAGGACTGAGTACAGCTAGCTAGTTAAACAGTCGTGGAAATAAAGATTAGAGAAACTTTAATCTCCGGCCCCAGCCCCAACAACCGAAAGTTAAACAAACAAAGCCATGACGCAATTCCTTTCATTTTCCAGAGTCCTTAAACTGACATAGCTAAAGAATTAAGCATACAACTACAAACTTAAGAAGTAAAGGAATCATAACCAAAACCTTAAAACTGCCAACAGATTTGCGAATTCAGATGTGGACTTAACATGAATTTATTGAAAACAGTGTGAGCGAAAAGGTCTTATAGTCCTCCAAATATCTATGTACCAATGCTTAACCTGTTCTCAAGTCATTATGCATGCACACAATTTTCGATGAAAAGATTATGCATCCTCAAGCAATTGGACAATCCCAAGCGTTTGGGACCGATCAAGATTCAAGAAACAGGACTTGGATCATATAGTTAAACTTGTAAGTGGTAATGCTCTACCTGTTCTGAGGTCCGACTCTTTAAAAACAGAAGTAGTTCTAGAATTTGCTTAAACAGAAACCAGCTATGAAAAAGTTTATTACGCATGCAAGTAATTCCTATGATAAGATGCACCCTAAGGAAATTGAACGTGGACCAATTTTGCGAAGGTTAAAATTTTAACCTACCTCTTCATCCATTCGTTTCCAAGCTTTGGACATGTCTATAATTGATCTAGAACATATTGGGCAGCAGTATCTGATTTAAAGAAAAAATGGGTCAGTAAACATAAAACTTCTCTTTCCATCCAACAGGACTCAAAAAACAACATAATAGATAAATACGGAAGTGATTACTTGTCACGCTTTATCATTTCGTGGTAGCACTCAGTGTGCATTGTGTGCCCACATTTCATCACACTTGTGTCTTTGAGAGAATCAAAGAGAAACTGCATTAAAAGAATTAGAGCATTATGAATGACAAGAACATTTAAAGGCAGGATCTACAGCAAGAAGGCTACAGTTACGCAACATACCTCATAACAAATGGGACAATGATGCCGCATGGAGTTCTCCACGCACGAGTGGTTATTACGCAGGCTAACTGAATAACAAGAGCCTGCAGAATGAATTCCATAAGTAGGTGAAGAAGCAAATGTACCAAACAAACAACACGAATGAAGAAGCCACAACATTATGTGAGTGCCCACTGTGTGCAACACGAAATCACAAAGAAGAAAGGGATATTTTCACCATACAATTGGCGACTTCCCTATATGAGCGATAGAAATGAAATTGAAAAGCTTTACATCAGTTCTCTTACTGTAGATTCTCTATTTGCATTCTCCAACCAATTAATTAGCCAGTAGATATAAGAAAGTAAAAGCTTGGTCACAACTGGTATTTTCAATAAGCACAACTAAACAAAGCATCAAACTGTAGTTGCACAACCAAGGTAGAGAATCAAGAAACATATTAACGAAACATATAAGAAAAAGAAAACAGAATTTTCCACAAAGCCTCGAATCATAAAAAATAGGAAATTGTGATGCGTATGTACCACACTTGTTGCAATGAAAGAAGTTCTCGCGACCACCAACTCTGCGAAAAGAATGCATGTCAGACGGGGAACTTCCAAAGCAGAAGATAAATTTAGCATCAAAAGTAACAAATGCCCTGCGATATGTTGTACACTAACCGGCAGATTCCACAATCATCACAATGAAACTGTCCTTTGTCTATCTGTAACAGGGGAGACCGGAAATAAGTATTTCGAAAGGTAATGGCCAAAGGGTCTAAAGCCCAAATAATTATGGGATTGCCTTGTTTAAAGGTAAACGAGTTAAATCTCATATTAGTAAAATGCACAGTATATTACATCATCATCATAGAATTTGCACACTTCACAAAAATATTCTCCCATGTTGACACCACAATTAGTACAAAGGCGAGCGACCTGGATTTGAAATAGAAAGGACGTTGTAGCATCAATTCCAGTAATACCAAAACAGAGAAAGAGGCGTGAATTCAAGTCAAAAGACACGTACTGGCTGTTCTGTATCACAAACCGAGCAGATGACCTGAAGTACCAAAAGGAAACATACCTCATATCATAACAATTCTTCAAGAATTAAGTGTAACAGATGAATAACTAGCAACGTAAATAGCAGAGATATAACCTGTGTGACATCCTGTCGAACTAGTTCATGCCGATCAAAAATAATACGCAACATGCTCTATTGAAACAAACACAGGAGAAAACATGATTAACTTTCATTAGACAGAGAATATATTAGTCACCATCAAGTAAGTTCAAGAGATTGGTGAATCAACGTTACCGTGGCTTCATTGTGACAATGGCGGCAGTCAAAGACCTCATTGCAGCAAGGAGCTCTAATCTTACATCTTCTCCTATAGTGCTTGCATCTATCACAAATCCAAAATTAGATACTAAGAACAACTACAACTGTAAGAAAAAACATATAAAATCTAAGAACAATCGAGATTGAAGATTTCTACAGGAAGATGGAAACTAATATTAGTGCAACTCAATATTAGGAACCTCAATCAAACACTTACACCCTTTATTCTAATTATACGACGTAGTTTGACTCGGCAGGGAGTTTTAGGAAGAAAAAATAAAAGAATTTAGAAACTTGTGATCTTAAATAGTATGTCATATCATTTGTGTGGCTATAAAAGCTTAAAATGAGAAAGTTAAAGTTAAATCATTTTCAACTATAAATGTGTCTTTTTTTCGTAACGGACTAATAAGGAAATAGTGCTACATAAATTGAAATGGAGGGAGATGAAGTTTCAATCTTGAAACACAAAGATAAAATGCACACAAAGAATGTTTCGATCCTGATTCACGTACAGATAAATTTACACAAAATCAACTTTTACTTCAGCATCTGAAAGAGTTAGACACACTGATACACACATAGTTATAAATCAGATCACCTCAAAACATAAATTCCAGTAATCAAACAGTTCAACAAAAGAAAGAAAGAAGCAATCTCTTTGGGGGTAAAAACAGGAATATCAAATCATCCCACCTTCTGATAAACAGAAACAAAGATAAAGACCAAAAAGTCTAAAGTTAAAATATTTACAAAATAAACATGAGTAATGTAAATTGTATAACAAAAAGAGAGATTACCCATAACCCATTTTGCCAAAATCAAGGCGTTCATTGCAAGAACCTCCCATTTTGTTTTTGCAGAGAAAATACAAACACACCCACCACCACCACCAGAGCTCAAGAAGAAGGAGAGCAGAGAAGAAAGTAGTGGGTGGTGGGTCTCAGATGAAAAAAGAAAATGATGGATTTATTGCTCAAAACCCAAAATTTAATCAAAGTAAAAATGACATTTCTATCAAGTGGATAGACGTCCTTTATAGTTGGGGAATTAATAATAGAGATCATGCCATTTAAAGTAATAAAAATAATACCAAAAATGGAAAGGGTGGCTGTAGCTCAAAACCCGATGTTCTATCTTGTCTAGTGGACACAGATCTTAGATCTTACAAAAATATTAGCAGTCCTCATTTGCACTAAATTAATTGAAGTTAACTGTATAACTAGTAACAAATTGACTTTAACTTATCATAGTAAAGTGAGTAACTTTTCTTTTGGATTAAGAAACATATCATGAATGTTGTTTTGTACAAAATGAGGAAATGTTATGACCAAAAATATAAATTTTGGTTCAACTAATTAGATTCATGCAAATAACGGTTAATCTTTGTTAATAACAACATTCTGAAGACGAAATTCACGGTATTACAATAAATAACACGTATATCTATTCCGAAGGTTACGATGGTGCACAATAATGACAATATTCAAGGACCCTAGAAAAAAAGAATGTAGCGTTAAATAGTGATGAATAGCAATAAATGACATTTATGTAAATAAAAAGTACGAGTCACCCAAGAAAGAATGAAATCAGTGGATATTCTTTCTGACATGATGAATGATTGACAAGCCTTTGAATATTCGAGTTATTTTCGGATCCGGTGAAAAAATGTGACAAGAATCTTAGTAAAAAGGTTTTTTTTGTATGCATGTAATAAGATCATATTCTCTGTATAAAATGAAAGTGCATTTTACAAGTGCATATCGCATGTCTCATATCATTCTGTCTCTTTCTATTTATTTGGAACATGTTCCTAGAAACCCTAATAATACATATGTGGAAAATATCCCCTAGAATATTCTAGTTTATGTCCTATTTTAGAATTAGCTATTATAATTCTGTCTAAGATGCTCGACCTCGACCTTGAACTACGGAGACTTCGCGACCTTGATCTTTGCTGACTCTTCGACCACATTAGTCATCGCTTCAAGGGCACTTAGCCCCGAGGACGATCTTTGTGGGGACCTTACTGATAGCATGTGGCGGTCGATGAAGACTATAATAGTACTGACATGGCTTGTCCACATCAAAGATATTTTTTGGCCCATACAGTTACTCCCTCCGCTTATCGAGACCGTCTTCGCGGACGAGGTCGATGAGTGGATGATGTCGTTTGTGATACAATTTTATCGAGATGGCTATATAGGTCATGGTCGTGGAGACAGGGCAACGTGGCTTTCTGAAGGCCACACATTTTGAATTTCTTGAATTTCCCGGGAAGTCCGTTGGAGCCATTTGGTCCAAGAGAAACGGTGATGTCATGATGTTATGCGTCATAATGACGTCGTTTCCCCACGTGTCGCGTCGATTCAAGTGTGACCCTTGATTGGTTCTGCCATTTTGATCTCCGTGTAAATCATCGCCTGCCGTTTCGATTTTGGTGCCCCCAAGCCTTATAAATAGGGGATGGTTCATGGTTTTTGAAACTTTTTCAAATTCCTTCTTCTTCTTAAGCAGAGCTCCTCCTTCATCTTCTTAGCAGAATACTTGCAACTTCCTGTTGTTTTTTGAAAGTTGTTTTCTTTTGCTTCACCATATTTTTTACGCAACAATGTCCTTGCAACCATCATACATCCATATGGAAGATCACTCAGTTCCATTAGATGTAGTTTTTTTCGACCAGTGGGAAGATGGCGGAAGTGCCGCTGAGGAGGAAAGTTTACCAACTGTAGAGGAAATTGTACCCCGATATCTTGATGCCAAACCGGACTTCCAAAAAGCGCCGAAAGTGGTGACAAAGAGGTTTAAATTTACGATGATGGCTGAGTAACTAGCCGAGCTCAAGGTTAGAATCGAGCTGCCTGGTTACGAGGACTTGATCCCAACAAGCGACGAAGAGGTTCTGTTTCACCGTCCCGACTTCTGCGCCCTTTACGCATACCCGTTCTTGATTGGGTACTCGTTCCCTTTACCACCACTGATAGAAGACTTATGCCAGTACTACAATGTGTGTCTGGCGCAACTCGCCCCTTACATCTTTAAGGGGGCCATGATGTTGAAGAAATTTGCTGAATTGGCTGACATCGACATTACAGTGTGCCACCTGATTCATCTCTTCTCCCCTCATTTCTACCGAGGGACCTTGCTGAATCTTCACCACCGCGGGGGAAAATGTTTGGTGGTAAGGATGGACGACAAAGCTAGTCGACACTTCTGGCTCGACCACTTCTATGTCAGGACCGAAGATGTAGTGTCCATCGTTGCACACTTCCCCGAGTCTTGGAACCCTACTCGTGAGTGCTCGTACAGATTGCATGCTTTATGTTTCTATTGTTCTCCATATTGCGGTTGGTTACTATGATGACCCAAAAGGTCATCCCGTATAATTTTAACTAAATATGTATTCCGAGGCCCTGAAAGCCTCCATTTATCTTACCTCGATGTGCGTGCGCAGCCCGGGCGTGTAGCCGAAAAACTGTTATGTGGAAAATTGATAAAATGATATTTTTATAATAATTAATTGAATAAAGTTGACTTTGGTCAACATTTTTGGTAAATGGACCCAGACCCGTGATTTTACAGTCCTGGAGGGTCCGTAGGAAAAACTGGGACTTGGGCGTATGCCCGGAATCGAATTCCGAGGTCCCAAGTCCGAGAAATGAATTTTTAAAGAAAATTTTTTTTTGAAAAATATAAAGGCTTTCGAAAATGAGAATTGATGTGAAATCCGTGTTATCGGGCCCGTATTATGGTTCCGGAGCCCGGAACAGGTTAAATATGTCTTATATGAGTTATCTGTGAAATTTGGTAAGAAACAAACTTAGTTTGACGTGATTTAGACTAAAAATGGAAAATTTGGGAGTTAATGAAGTTTTGAGAATTTTTATAGATTTTGAGGCTTAATTCAGTGTTTACGATGTTATTTTGGTATTTTGATTACTCGAATAAGTCTGTAGGATGATTTTGAAGTCGTGTGTATATTTGGTTTTGAGCCTCGAGGGCTCGGGTGAGTTTCGGGTAGGTGTCGGAGCGCAAAAGTGTTGAAAAATCTGATGTGGTATTGTTGTTTCTGGTGTTGGGAAATTAGTACTGTGCGAACGCATTAGAACTCATGCGAACGCATAGGGTAACATGGGGAGGGGGTTGGGTAGTGTTGTGCAAACGCACCCAGCTGGGTGCGAACGCGGAAGGTTAATTAGGGTTTACTATGCGAACGCGGGGGTAGGGTCGCGAACGCACAATAATAGTGTGGGCCTGGGAGTTGGGTAGCCTATGCACAGTGCGGCCGCACCTCTGTGCACGCGATCGCGGAGAGTATGTGAGGGAACACTGTGCGAACGCGGGTCTTTTGCTGCGAACGCACAGGGTTAATTTACCCAATTATTTTAAAAGCCTAAAAACAGAACCAAAACGGGATTTCACCCAAAATTCATAACCCTCTTCTTCTCCAAACCCCATAGACGATTTTCAAGCTATTCTTCCACCATAACCTCCTAGGTAAGTGATCTTTAACTTGTTTCTTTCCATTTTTCTTAAACACCCACTAGATTTTAGGCCTAAAACATGAAATTAAAGGTAGAAATTGGAATTTTGGGTAGAGTTAGGGCTTTTAGAATTTTCGGGAATTCAACCTCGTTTTGGGGTCAGATTTCAAACAAATTGTATATTCGGGCTCGTGGGGGAATGGGTGATCGGGTTTTGGTCCGAACCTCGTATTTTGACCAAGCGGGCCCGAGGTCGAATTTTGAAAATTTTGGAAGAATGTTGGGAAATTTATAATTAGGCTTTGGAATTGAATTGTTGAATAATTTTTGATATTATTGAGTCGATTATATATAGGTACGATTGTTTCGGAGTCGGATTCGAGAGGAAAAGCGGTGTTAGAGGCTTGATTTGCATTCTTGGAGCCGAGGTAAGTGTTTGGCCTAACCTTAGCTTCAGGGAATAGGTGTAGAGTCTTATTTGCTATGTGTTATTCCATATCCAATGTATAGGTGAGGTGACAGGTACCTATATGTTGTGGTCGAGCATGCCCGTGGGTCGAACTTGATGGTTTATATAGTGTTGTTTGATATTCTCTGTGTAATGAATTAATTGTTATTCTGGAAGTGATACATTGAGGGTATTTCATGATGCGGATTGTTATTGATTATTCGTTCGGTTGAGGATCATTTGTTAAAATTATACCTCTGAGTGAGATTGGTTATAGCTGAGTCCCTTGCCGGAACGGTAGAATACTTGTTGACTATTTTTGTACATTTGAGGTTTCCTATTATTGTCTTTCCTGTCAATTGTTGCTTTTACATATGTTATGCACGAGGGGACATTATGTGCCGAGTGATTGAGAGGTTATGCACGAGGGGACATTTCGTGCCGAGTGATTATTATTTATGCACGAGGGGACATTCCGTGTCGAGGGATTATTATTTATGCATGAGGGGACATTCTGTGCCGAGTGATTGTGAGGTTATGCACGAGGGGACATTTCGTGCCGAGTGATTATTATTTATGCACGAGGGGACATTCCGTGTCGAGGGATTATTATTTATGCATGAGGGGACATTCTGTGCCGAGTGATTGTGAGGTTATGCACGAGGGGACATTATGTGCCGAGCGATTGTGAGGTTATAGCACGAGGGGACATGTCGTGCCGTTTTCTGTTTATTTATTTTGTTCAGAGTTGTACTCCCTACTGTTATTTTTACATTTCAACTGTTATCTTGTTTTGTTGTTTCAGATAGTGGTTGCCCTTCATTCCCAGCATGTTATTCCCCGTTGTTGTATTTATTTGCTTATTTTCTGTCATTATTTCCTGTTATATTATTGAATTGCACAGGTGATGTTTTAGACTTCAATACTACATAATATTATAAGTTAATTGTGCGATACCCAATTTTCGAGTGCTGTCTAATAAGAAGAACCTGGTTCTTCTCAGTCTACTACTTACTACAGTTTGCGGAATAATTAAGCAGTAATAGTAAAGACACAGGGATTTTTACGTGGAAAACACCTGGCTCAAAAGTTGAAAAAACCACGACCTACTCCTCAGTAGAATTTGCTCAAAAATCTTCACTAAACTCTGAGCCAAAACGGACTTACAAAATAAACTCTTTTGTAATCCTAGGACTAACTCTAATCCTCTTTGTATCAACTAGCCTCTAGCTAATTTCTACAGATTTCAAGCTAACTCTAACTTGATCAATTTGTACCTATTACAATTGCTTCTAAGTAAGCTGAAAAGATACAATGTTAAAACTCCTACTACAATCAACTAGACTCAATACACAAACAATGGAACTGTTTCTTCTAGTTGAACTGTAGCCTTTGTATCGCACAACAATTCTGCTTGCAAAATCTCTGGAACTTTTGCTTCAGAACTTGATTCACTTTAGCACTTGTGCGTCACCTCTTTCAGCAGTAATACATTGATTATTTATAGAGTTCGTTTGTTGAGTCCATGATACAATTCTGATCTAACTTTTCCTTGGTAGACGAGTTTGATTGTAACTCAACTTCCTTCCTCTATTTCTGTCCTAGCTGAAATCAACTTCTGTCTTCTCTATCAATTTGCAACCTTTTCGTATTAGGAGACATTCTCTTAGTTCTTTGATACTTAGCAATCACTAATATCTCCTAGACTTGTACGATTTGTGATCCAACTGCTTCATACAGAAGTGTATGCTATGATGAACCTGGTTCAACTGGACACCTGTTGTCCATCTTCAAAACTCATTCAGTGACATGGGCCAACAAATTCCCCCTTTTTGATGATGACAAACTCTATGCATTTATCCTGTATACACATCCAACACTTTGTATTTTTGTGAGCATTAATCATAAAGAACTAGGTTCATTAGGTTATAAATATCACTTCAAAGATTTGTTAAAAATTGAAACAATAACTGGAGCACATCTTCCCCCTTTTGGAATCATCGGAAAGTTGCAAAATGATACTTACCAGTAATTAATTCTTACTCATGGCCAATTTAGGCAACTGCAGGTGCAAACATGATTAATCAACACAAGAAAAGCTAAATCATAAATAGAGACATTTGACAAAACACCAAGCTTTCATTTAATTAACATGGTTGATCAACACCAAAACAGATTAAAACAAAGACAACCAAAACATGAGTACGACAGAATTTAAAAACTGAAACAAACAACTAGACATAGTCCCGAACTGGGCACTTGATAGGATAGGAGGGGGTAGTTCTTGAAATTCCTATGTTTGGGGTGGTGCAGACGAGGCAGGATTCTTGGTTTGGAGAAGAGACAACATTTGGTGTAAGACACCCTCATTTTTCTCCTTCTCCTTGGCTAATTCAGCTTTGAGAGCATCACGCTCACCTTCTACCTCAACTAAGCGAGTCTTCAAGCGAAGGATCTCCATATCCTTTTGCTCACTTTCTTGCACCAGAGTACGGACCTTGCTGTTGACCGGTTGCTTCCGAGATGAACCAGGTTCATCCGCCGGGGCACTGACAGTGTAATCACATGACAACAAAGTGTCCTTCCCAAAGAAATCCTTAGCAGTAGCCATTTCAGCCTTCTTTGTGGGAACTCCAAAATGACCCAGAACTGCAGTAAGTATAAATCCATAAGGAATCGCATGGGCCTTGGTGCCATTTACCACCCTGTCCAAAAGCTGGATGATCAAAGATGGCCAATTGATCTGCTTGCCTCTATATAGGCACTCCATGAGCGTTAGATCCATATAGTTGGCAATGTGCCTGCACTCTTGTCTTGGCAGCAGAAATTTAATCACAAACTCAAAGAACAGCTTGTGTTGAGGCTTCATCTCGCTTTTGTACACTGCCCTGGGCTCAGGCTCTTCTTCATTGTCACAAAAGAATCTGGTGATGGTAAGTGCTGAGGCCATTCCATCCAAGCAAGGCCATCTCTGCCTTGTATAATCGTCATATCCCTCAGATGGAATGTCTAGAATGACTCCCAGTTCTTGTGCGTCAAAAGAGACTTCAACTCCCCTGACCAATGATGTAACCCTTCCTTCAATCACAGTTGCATTACCCATTAATTCCACTACCTCATTTCTGACTAGCCTGCCCTCCAAGCGAAGAACCATGTCCTTCCAGCCTTGAGCTGCCAGAAAATCCACTAAGTACCTCATACCCGGCTCCTCCAAGTCTTTCAATAATTTTCCCTTCAAAATATGTCGTTTGCCAAACATGGCAACTCTGTCAATCGACACTTCTCCAACCTCCTTCTCATCATCTCCACACCAATCAGGATCATTATCTTTCTCAACAATCTGAACTTTCTTCTTCGACTTTACCTTGGACCGTGTCCTCGTAGATGTACCCATGGTGGTAGCATACATAGGTGCTGACTTCTTTGAGGAAGTCTTAGTCAATTTTGCCTTGGGTTTCTTGACCACCAATAGAGTAACCTCTTCATTCTGTTGGACCAGGTCCAACATCTCATCAACAACAATAGCCTCAACAGGCTCCCCTACTTTTGCTTTCCCTTTCTCAGCTCTCTTTCTTTTGCTCTCTTGAAGAGCTTTTTCTAGCTTCTCCTCTTCTTCACGAACAGTATTTCTCGTAGCTCGTACCCTTGGAACAGGTACACCAATAGACTCATCAGATTTCCTTTTCTTTGAGGCCTTAGACTTGACGGACTTGGGAGTCCTTCTCTTCTTGGGGTTGTAGAAGGCCCCCAGTTTCTTAAGTCTCTCAGCCAAGGTTTCTTCCCCAGAAGAAACACGATCATCTATCTCCTTCATAAGCTGTTCTAATCCAGCAGCAGCATCCTCCACTTCATTAGTTCCCCCTATCATTACGACATCATCTTCAAGATTCTCAAGAATGGGTCCACAAATACTAAGTATGGAACCATCCTTCCCAGAACCCCTCACACCTGCATCTCCCTCATTCTTACTAATTTCCCAGTTTTTCTTGGCCTTCTTGGCACTTCCACATCCACCACAGATCCAACCAGCACAAATCTATTTTCAGAATTTAACAGAGAGGTAACATTAGTATTACCTTTCTCAGCACTTGACGAACCAGGTGCATCGTCCTCATGTACTGATTTAAATGATTCACTGGATGAATCAGGTTTGGGTTCTTCTTCATCCTGTAATAAATCTTCCAAGAACTTTGCTCTTGACCCTGACGCCACAGATTTTCGTGCAAGAACCTTGACACGATGGGGTTTTGGGGCTGGAATAGGGTTTGGTGTAGGTCTAATAGCCTCATGGTATTCAGGGGTTTAAGGTGTTTCAGAGGATTCAGAACTGTATACCGGTTGGGAATCAGACTCATATACTCCTTCATCGTAGTCACGATTTTGAGAATCAGATGAAGCAGACGACATTTTTAATTTTTGAGAGAAAAAGAAGAAAGTGCAAAAGACAGTGGAGATTTGAGTGTTGAATGACTTGAACAGCGTTCGTCTATAGCTTTATTCACTATGGGTAATGATGGCCTATTTATAACTCGTGTTTGGGGTGTTTATAACGGACGAGTATTAACACAAGTAGCATACTAATCGATTAAGGACTGTCAGTGATTTGACATTGATTAGACCATTTCTTTCCCCCTAAAACTAGGCTAATTTAATGAGACGGAACTTCTTGAAACTGGTTCATTATTTGGGTAAGTACAAGAATTTGATCTGAACCATAAAAGGATAGAGTCCTACTCATGTATGACTGTACTTGAATTAATACATGTATGGAGATGAAAACGTACCTTGTCAGTCATGTAAACCAGCATGGATGAACCAGGTTCATCCTGAAAAAAACTTTATTTTGCCTCAATTCACAAATAGAGAAACATCATTAGCAACTAGGGAATCATATTAATACATGGCAGAAGAGTATGACAACAAAGACATAGTGTTGAGCAATGATTAATCTGATTAAGTACCCAACTAAAATTTCTAGCCACAAAATTTTCTCCTTTCTTTTGTTTTCAATAGGTGATCTTAATCATCCCTAATTCAAGCACGTTTCTCTCATAATGCTCCCTACTCAATGCTTTGGTAAATATATCAGCAATTTGATGATCAGTGGCACAGAATTCAATTGATATTATCCCCTTCTCATAATTCTCCCTCAGGAAATGGTGCCTAACATCTATGTGCTTAGTTCTCTTGTGATGAACCGGGTTCTTAGTCATACTAATTGAACTAGTGTTATCAAAGTAAATAGGAATGCATCCCACATCTATACCAAAGTCCAGGAGTTGTTGCTTAATCCACAGCAACTGAGCACAGCAACAGGCTGCATCCACATATTCAACCTCAGCAGTAGACAATGCTACTGAATTTTGTTTCTTGGTAGCCCAAGATACAAGGCAGGAGCCCAAAAAGTGAGCCATGCCTGAAGTACTTTTCCTGTCAACCAGGAAACCTGCATAATCAGCATCAACATATCCTACAAGGTCAAAATTACTACCTTTAGGATACCAAAGGCACAAATTAGTAGTGCCATTCAAATATCTCAAAATTCTCTTTACTGCAGTGAGATGAGACTCCTTTGGATTGGCTTGAAACATAGCACATAGTCCCACACGGAACAAAATATCAGGTCTACTTGCAGTAAGATATAGTAGAGATCCAATCATCCCTTTGTACGTCTTCTGATCAACGGATGAACCAGGTTCATCCACATCTAATTTTGTAGTTGTGGCCATTGGGGTACCTATCTCCTTTGAATCTTCCATTTTGAACTTCTTGAGGAGTTCTCTCACATACTTTTGCTCATGAATCATTGTTCCATGCGGAGTTTGTTTGATTTGCAGACCTAAGAAAAAGGTTAGCTCACCCATCATTCTCATTTCAAACTCACTCCCCATTAGTGTAGAAAATTCCTTTCTGAGCTTCTCAGTTGTTGCCCCAAATATGATATCATCAACATAAATTTGTACAATCAAAAGATCTTTTCCCT
>ML288374.1:0-73329 GCA_005239495.1 Nicotiana undulata
TAATTGCAAAACCAGTCAACTACTAAGGAATAAAATTAAAAATAGTCATTTCCCCCCCCCCCCCCTGCACTTTGAATTAGTATCAGAGCTTGGCTCACAATTTTTTCTTTGCTTAACAGTTTGTGAGAAAAGATCATGGCAAATCACATCATTGTTGGAGCACTTTTCTAGGAAGGAACATCACAAGTGATGCAACCATACTTCAACGGTCAACACTTCTCTCATTGGAAAGTGCGTATGGAAATTTACGCAAAATCCTACGATGTCAAGGTATGGAGAGTCATCAAAAAGGGAAACTACCCACTACCTGTTACTGCTGCTCAACCTCCCGCGGATCTTGAAGATATTGATGCATACACTGAAGAAACAATGGTGGTTGTGAGAGTTAATGCAAAAGCAAAAAATTTGCTTTACAATGCTATTAGTGGTGAAGAATATGAGAATATCTCCAGCTGTGACACGACCAAGGAAATGTGGGATAAACTCGAAGTTACTTATGAAGGAACGAGCAAGGTGAAAGAAACTCACATCAATATGTTGGTGCACGACTACGAACTCTTCCAGATGAAGGAAGGAGAATCCATTGAAGAAATGTTTGCTAGATTCAGCAAAATTATAAGTGATCTAAAAGCATTTGGCAAGCCATACTCCAGTGGTGATCAAGTTAGGAAAATTCTGAGAAGTCTACCTACCACTTGGCAGACAAAGGTCGCCACACTTGAATCTCAAGATCTGAACAAAATGTCTTATGACGAACTTCAAGGAGAACTCATAGCATTTGAAAAGACTCATCTCAAGAAAACTACTCAAGAAGAAAAGAAGAAGACTGTAGCTTTCAAAGCTACAAGTAATAGAGCAAAAAGCGACATTGATGATGATCCTGAAGCTCTTAAATAAGAAATTGTTCTAATATCAAAAAACGTGGATGGACTAATAAGAAGATACAGAAACACCAAGAAAGGCAGGTTCCCATCTAGACGAACTAGGCAATACAGTGAACAAAACAAAAATGATGGAAAATGATATGAATGCGGAAGATTCTGACATGTTCAAGCTGAATGTCCTGAACTTAAAAGAAAAGTCTCCAGAGGATTCAACAAGAACAAATCATTCGGAAGCTGGAGTGATGAAGAAAGTTCAGAACATGAGGAAATAGCCAACTTATGTTTTATGATGATCCTAGAAAATGATATGAAGAAAATCTTTGGATGTCTGACAGATGAGGATGATTCAGACGATGATGAAAAAGATGAAAATGAAAACAGTTTCATGGCACGAGGTGAAACAAGCGAGGTAAGACCCTATAATTGTGATAGATGTAATGAATTGTAGGATATTCTTGATGTTACTCTAAAAGAGTCACAAAAACTGTTTGATGAAATAAAAAGACTCAATAGAGAAATAATAGACTGGAAACTCAGACTTGAAGTATGTGAAATTGAACAAGATGTAGTTCATGATGAGTATGATGGATTACTTGTGCAGCTTAACTGCATGCGCAAACCCACCAGTCACAGCCACTAGGTCTAGTCAGACGTCTTACAAGTCGACTAAAGAAGGACCAACGGAACAGAGTCAACTAGTTCTGACTCAAGTAGGGACTCCAAAACTGGATCAAGTCCCAAATGTCACTACTATAATAAGAGTGGACATAAATACTCCTTTTGTCGTTTTCGTAAATCAAATATGTCAGGATGGGTTTAGAGACCCAAAAATAATCCTGAATCTAGCAATGCTAACCCAAAAGGACCCAAGAAAAATTGGTTACCTAAGAAAAGATAAACATCATGTTTTGCAGGAACACCACAGAAGGAGTCGCAAAGGAAAATGGTATTTAATAGTGCGTGTTCCAGTCACATGACAGGAGACAAGAATCTGTTTAAAGAAGTTACAAAAATTGATGGAGGAAATGTGAAATTTGGTGATGATTCAAAAGGGAAAATAGTTGGTACCGGAATAGTTACTTTCAACAACAATTGCGATATCACTGAAGTTTATCTCGTGGATGGACTTAACTACAATATCCTAAGTATAAGTCAACTATGCGACTCAGGATATGAGGTAAAATTTAAGAAAACAGGTTGTGCCATCGAGGACGAATCAGGTAAAATAATCCTCCCAGGTAATTAAAGGTATGGAAATATTTATATTCTTGATGATTTTGAAAGTATAGATGGTCATATTTTCTTAACCTCTGCTTCTGTTGATCCCTGGCTATGGCATAAGAAACTTGGTCACGCAAGCATGCATTTGATAGAAAAACTTTCCAAACGAGAATTAGTTATTGGTTTACCCAAACTGATTTTTTCTAGAAATCATGTGTGTGATGCATGTCAAATTGGTAAGCAAACCAGAAATTCATTCAAAAGCAAAGACATTCTTTCTACCTCAAAGCCGTTACAATTGCTGCATATGGATTTATTTGGACCTACTAGAACTGCTAGCATTGGAGGTAAAAGATATGCTTTTGTTATTGTTGATGATTACTCACGTTTCACTTGGGTGATTTTTATATATCACAAAGATGAAGCCTTGAAAAATTTCGAGATTTTCTGTAAAAAGGTTGAGAGATAAAAAGGATTTCACATTACTACCGTGCAAAGTGATCATGGAGGAGAATTTAAAAGTCGAGCATTTGAAGACTTCTGCAATGATCAAGGATATACTCACAATTTCTCTACACCAAGATCACCTCAACAAAATGGAGTGGTTGAAAGGAAAAACAGAACTCTACAGGATATGGCCAGAACCATGCTACTAGAGCATTCATTGTCAAATCACTTCTGGGCAGAAGGTGTAAGTACTGCTTGTTATATTCTGAATTAATGCCTCATTAGACCTATCCTGAAGAAAACTTCTTATGAACTATGGAAAGGTAAACGTCCAAACGTAAGTTATTTTCATCCTTTTGAAAGCAAGTGCTTTATTCACAACAATGGTAAGGACAATCTTGGAAAATTTGATCCAAGAAGTGATGAAGGTATTTTTCTAGGTTACTCCTTAAATAGTAGATCTTTTAGAGTTTTTAATAAACGTACCTTGTGCGTATAAGAATCAGTACATGTTGTTTTTTATGAGAATAACACTCAGACCGAGAAAGAATTCATTGCAGGTGATGATGAGCAAATATAGAAATCTCAAGAGGCAAGCAAACCTCAAGAGTCAACCAGTAAACCTGCCAACATGGAAGAGTCGACTATTGTTATTAGTAATAGTCAACCAGAAGAACCAAAAGAGTCAGTCGCTCTTGTTGTTCGTCCAAATGATTGGAGGAGTGAACCAGAGTATCCTAAAACATTCATCATTGGAGATCCAAACGAAGGAATGAAAATAATAAGATCTCTAAAAAAGAAAGCAAACATAGCTTTGATATCTCAAATTGAGCCGAAGAAAATTGAAGAAGCCTTAAAAGACTCAAGTTGGGTGCAAGCAATGCAGGAAGAACTTGATCAATTTGATAAAAATCAAGTATGGAAACTAACACCCAAACCAGCAAATGCTCCAGTTATAGGAACAAAATGGGTTTTCAGAAACAAGCTAAATGAAGAAGGAAAAGTTATCAGAAACAAAGCGAGACTTGTCGCTCAAGGGTACTCACAGCAAGAAGGATTCGACTATGACGAGACTTTTGCTCTTGTGGCACGACTGGAATCTATAAGAATTCTTCTTGCCTATGCTTCTTTCAAAAGATTCAGACTGTTCCAGATGGATGTTAAAAGTGCATTCCTAAACGGGTTCATCGAAGAAGAAGTCTATGTGAAACAACCTCCTGGATTCGAGGACTCAAAGTTTCCCTACCACGTGTTTAAACTGACCAAAGCTCGATACGGGCTAAAAAAAATTCCTCGATCATGGTATGAACGACTCAGCTCATTTATCATTGATAATAGATTCAGAAGAGGTAAAGTAGACACTACTTTGTTTATTAAAAGATCATCTGAAGGTAATCTCATTATTCAAGTTTATGTTGATGATATTATCTTTCGTAGTACTAACCCTCTTCTATGCAAGGAATTTTCTGATCTTATGCAAAGTGAATTCGAAATGAGTATGATGGGAGAACTAACGTTCTCCCTTGGATTACAAATTCAACAATATGAAGAAGGTACTTTCATATGCCAAACCAAGTACACCAAGGAACTGATTCAGAAGTTTTGCATGGAAAATGCAAAAGCTATCAGCACTCCTATGAGTCCCTCAACAAATCTTGATAAAGATAAACAGGGAATCTCTGTTGATGAAACTAAGTATAGAGGAATGATTGGTTCTCTTCTTTATTTAACTGCTAGTTGACATGATATCATGTTTAGTGTGTGTAAATGTGTCAGATTCCAGTCAGCTCCAAAGGAATCTCATATGACAGCAGTCAAGAGAATCATTCGATATCTTATTGGGACTACTTCTTATGGATTATTGTATCCTCACTCTAACACCTTCAATTTATAAGGTTTTTCGGATGCTGATCTTGCAGGTGACAAGAAAGACAGAAAAAGCACCAGTGGTACATGTCAACTACTTGGCAAAACTTTAGTGTTTTGGAACAGTAAGAAACAAGGATCAGTCGTATTATCCACGACTGAAGCTGAATATATTGCCATTGGATAATGTTGTGCTCAATTACTTTGGATGTCTCATCAACTCGGTGACCATGAACTTTCCTTTAAACCTATACCAATTTTTTGTGATAACTCTAGCGTTATTTGTCTCTCAAAAATCTTGTGCATCATTCTAGAGCAAAGCATATAGATATTAAATATCATTTCATTAGAGATCATGTTCTTAAGGGAAAAATAGAAATATCGTTTGTTGGAACTAATGACCAATTAGTTGATATCTTCACTAAGCCCCTATTAGAAGAAAGATTTTGCTTATTAAGAGAACTTCTTGGCATAGTGTGCATTAGCGGTAAAAATTAGGACCAATGTATCATTATCTAACTTATGTGTGCCTAATGTTTTATTTATTTTTGTAATCATTTATTGCGCCTCCAATTTCCCTCTTTTTTCCTCTCTTTTCACATCAATTGCAGAGTTCAAATAAGGAAATCCAATCATCGCGTCTTCTCATCTGACAACCTTCCTTTTCTGTACTCAACCGTCAGAAAATGCCTTTTTAATGCCTAAGTCTCTTTTCAATCCCCATAATCTTCTCCGTGAAGAAAACCCTCTCATCAAAAATTCTCATCGATTTCCAAACACTGTAAGAATCCCTCCGCCTTTACCAGAAAAAGCACCCGTTCCAGAGCCAAAACCCCTGCTCAACCTCCTGAACAAGTAGACCTAGGGATCGAACAATCTGAAGGTTTTGCCTCTTCTCAGGGTGACCTATCTGACCATTCTCGGCCTTTAGGAGAAAAAGCTTTAGCCAAACGACCCGTGGAAGAAATCCATGTTTCGTTCACTCCAAAGAAATCAAAAATCGATCTTTCCAGTACCCTCGAGTCTGACCTAAACTTCTGGGATTCCCCAAATAGAGATTTCTTTATCGCCTTGAAAGACAATCCTATTGCTCATGGGAGGATAGTTAATCTTGATGACATGGAAGCCCTAAATTGTAAGGTAAAAGATCTCTTCGTCTATCAAGGATGGTCTAAGTTTTTCTCTGTTCATGTGCCCAAAGTTTATGAACCCCTAGTAAGAATGTTCTATGCAAAACTTCGTTCTAGTAAGCCTGATAGGTTGGAGTCCTTAGTTCTAGGCAAGCGTATTGTCCTTGATTGTGCATTGTTTGACTTAATTTTTCAGTGTAAGTGTTCTGGTTTTCTTATGCTCTTCAAAAACTCCTGGCCTGATGATTTTGAAATTTCCTTTGATCAAGTGAAAAAGTGTATTGTTGAGTATCCTTCTGATTCCCTTCCTAACCAGTTAGGTCCCAGTGATGTGAGTTTCGAAACCCGTGTTCTAGCCCATATTATTTCTACCTCTCTTCTTCCTCGAACCGGTTATTTCTCCACTTTCTCTCTCGGGGACACCTTCTTTGTTTACTTTCTTGTGACTAAACTCAAGATCAAGTTGTCCTCCTAGGTTATCAACTTCATGATTGAGAGTGCTGAAGACCCCACTAGTCTACCCTATGGCCTGGCCATTACCCACATTCTGGTATCATATAATATTTCTCTCTCTGAATACCCCTCCATACTGGTTTCCAAATCTTACAATTCTAGAGCTTTTGTGAGTATGGGGCATGTGTGCATTCAAGGGTCATGGATTAAGAAACAAGAGAGTGAAGTCAAGCCTGCTCTGACCGAATCAAAATCCAAACCTTCTGCTTCTCTTCCTAGCCAGAGTGATCCAGATTTGTCTGAAAAACTCCAGAGCATTATCTCTCAACTAGCTGAAGTCAAGGATCTTCTCTCTGCCACTCAGTCCACTGTTAGTGACATTCATTCCATGTCCAAGGAGACAGGATCTGATGCCTTTAGAATTCGAGTTGCAGTTCTCAGGGTAAGGGAAAATGATGTCAAGGCGTTCAAGGAGATTCATGACAGGTGTGATGGAATGAGTATCTCAGCCACTGCCAGCTTTGATCAGATGAAGGAGGTGATTTGCAACACTCTTACATATTTTCTGCCCCGTTAATATGAAAATTTAAGACAATTTGTTTTGTTTTGTTTTTATTTGGTTTGCATTCCCTCTTTGCTGATGTCAAAAAGGGGAAGAAAAGGATATGTATGTAATAACAAAGGTAAGCATACAAGTCGACTCAAGTACAGGTTAGTAAGGCAAGCATCACGATCAAGTCGACTATAGAACTTATCGAGGGGGAGCACACTCGAGTCGACTACAACACTTACTGAGGGGGAGCAGAAGCAGTTGACCATCATGACCTCCTACTGAGGGGGAGTAACATACAGGGAAGTCAACTGACATTTATACATATATTATTTTATCATCATCAAAAAGGGAGAGATTGTTAAAACTGATTTTAATGATGCAAATAATATATTTTCTGTATGTAGGTACCTCTCGAGATTGAAGGGACAAGATCACTGACGCATCCAAGATTGAAGAAATTACGGAAAATTGAATCTAATATGATGGTTGATTGCATCCAAAACTAAGGAAATAAATGAAGATTGATGGAATAGATTGAGGAGATCAAATCAATCAAAGATATCAAGAATTTGGAAGAAAATCAATCTTGCGGCTAAATCTGGAAAGACCAAGATCCTAGAAGAATTTTGGCGCCATTAAAGGAAGTCTCCAACGCATCTTTCTCAGTCCTAGCCGTTGCGGAACATCTTTATTCTTGGAAATAATCAATCTCTTTCCAAGGATCAAATATCTTGGGTTGGCAACATCTCTTCAGCAATAAAGCTTTCTCCACAGTATTTAAACCTATTCTTGTACCCTAGAATGATATACTTTGATCGAACCAACTACTCTCTCTTTGTTCTACTACATACAAACATTGTAGCTCCTTTAAGATCTGTTGTGTAACAAGTTAGAGAAGAAAGAGAGAAAATCACTGGGGAGGCATTGTATCAAAGAGAAACGAGTGTCACTGAAAGTTATCCATTGGTGTAAACCACACCATCATTGTATACTCAAGAACATCATTCACTGAAAGAGAAGACCCATGCAACCCAAGGGGACTGGACTAGGATTCACATTGAATCCGAACCAGTATAAAATTTCGGTGTCTTTAATTCCTGCATATTTATTAATGCCTTTACTTTCTGTTGCATTATTATAGCTTTATCATAACTAGTCAACTAATTGCAAAACCAGTCAACTACTAAGGAATAAAATAAAAAATAATCAATTCACCCCCCTCTTGCACTTTCAAGGTGTTGTTGCAAACAATTGAGAATATGGTTTAGAGTTTATAGCTCAATTTTGAGGGTGAAGAAGAAGAAGAAGAAGACATACATTATATTTACGAAATTGTAGAAAAATAGTAGAAAAAATGTATTTTGTTTTTTTAATATATTTTTTTGGTTTAACTATTGTATGAAAGTTGAGCAATATTGTATAAAAATTGTAGTTAAGTTATATGATATTGTAGTTGTATATAACTGGGTAGAAATAATGTATGAAAGTTAAGTTGTAGATAAGTTTTATAATATATAATTAGTTGTATGAAATTTATTTTTACTATGTATAAATCAGATACAAAATATACAAATAACATATTGTATAAAAATTATATTTAAGTTGTATGATATTGTAGTTATATTTAACTGTGTAGAAATAATAAATGGTGTAGATAAGTTGTAGATTAGTTGTAAATATGTGTATATTGTAAGTATTGAGTGTGATCCAACAAGAAAATAAATAAATCTGTGGTTGGTGTTAACTGCACTAGTTTTTGGTATTATTTATTTGATGAAGTTTGATAGAAAAATATATGTGGATTTTTAAGTGCAGGGTTATGGTTTATATTTGCTTGATTAATTTTGTATCCTATTGTAGTGGACACTAATTCTGGTTCCTACTCACTTTAATTTTTAATGTAGAGATAAAATGTTGTTGGTAACTTCAGAGCTAGCAGAACATGGGTTTTAATTGCCATAGATGTTGTCTCCCGGGGTATGGATTTCAAAGGTGTCAACTGCGTAATAAATCAAAAGATATATAAAGTTTTTTGTCAATTTGATTTGCTTTGATTTTTCTGTTTTCTTGAATGCCCCTACGTGTTTGAAACGAAAATAGCTTAGAGATCAATGATTACCGTATATTACGGCGGAAGAAAAATAAGAAAAGAGAAGAGGAGGAAAAAAAAGGAAAAGGATGTAACTAAATCCCTTGATTGAAGGCACAAATAATGGATTTAGGAGCCTTTTAAGGTGGATTGTATATATTTGTAAACAAAATTTGAGTAATTAACTAAACATGAACACTAAGGGTAATAAAGTTTCAACTTTCAAATAGTGTATATGAATGGGGGGAAATCCCTTTTACTATTATGATAAATAGATTAAAAGTATGGTTATAAAAAATTAAAATAAAGGTGATAAATATAATATCGTAAATCACAAGGGAGATTAGTGTTACAAAGTCAAATGTGAGATGATATCTCTAAAACTATCTCTTTTTTATTAATTATTAATTATTTAAATTATATTAAAAATCTTAATATTTATGAATTTAAAACCAATGTAACAGTTTAATTACCTAAAATAGTATTTTTATTTTTATTTAAATAATTATTTGATAACTACAATTTCTTCCATGTTATTCATGTAAAGTATATATAAAAACTAATATATTTTTATTTTATATTTGAACTACTTACCTAAGAGAGAGAGAATGGTTGGCAGATAAAATTATTACAGTTAAATTTATAAAACATCAAATGGACTATTTAGAATTTGAATCAACGAGAAAATAAATTATTTCCTATATTATTGAAAATTAAATATTAAGTCTTTGATTAACTAATAAGCGAAAAATCCTAACCAAATCTATTTCAAAATTCATCATATAAATAATTTATTTTTATGCTCACAAAACTCTTAGAATATATAAATTCATTTCCATAAGAGAAGCATTGTCGTGAAAGAATTCAAGAATAGAGTTAAATTGATATAATATAATTTTAAGAGTAAAAACTGGTAAAAGATACACTTTTGAAGCAACAAGAATGAAATACTAGAAGATAGAATGTATGCCACGACCCAATTTCTCCCACCGTGAACTGATGACGGCACCTAGTCTATATGATTAGGTAAGCCTATTATTGCTGAAACGAAAGAAAACATAAAGATAAAAGCCAACAGATAAAATTAATACGCAGAATAGTGCCACTCGGCATGTACAATGATCATCACTCCCAAAACCCAGAATGTCGCCCGTCACAAGCTTCTAAACCCGGAATGTCGCCACTCCCATTTTGGAAGCAAATTTTGTGGCATGTTTTGAAGCCATAATTCATGCATTATGGTTGCGAAACTTTATTTCAGGACTTTGGGTTGTCGACCGCTGAAAATTTACTTGTGATAATTTTGCAGCAGTATTCTTCTCCAAGAACGATAAGTACTCCAAAGGTGCCAAACATATGGTAAAGTACTTTACCGTCAAGGAGGAAGTTCAGAAGAAAAGAGTGTCACTTGAGCATATTAGAACTGATCTCATGATTGCAGATCCATTAACGAAAGTTTTACAGCAAAAGATATTTAAAGAACATCTACATAGAATGGGTATTGACTGTATTTATGACTGATGTATTTATGATGTTTTGACACACTGAGCTCATACGTGTTTATGATATACATTAATGATCTCATATTTCTCTTAATGGCGTACACATTATTGTTTTGAGATATTATAGGATAAGTCTCAATGAGACATTATTGTGGACCATAATATTTTATACCTTATGGACTTGGTACGATGAGTTGCTAATGTTGTAGTATATGGAAGGGGGTATGTAGACAAATTATATATGGCGGACATAACTCACATTTAGTAGTTTATCGTATTATGGTATTTATGATGGACATTATAGAAGAGATTTATTTATCCGCAACTAATGTTTATTATTAAATATTAATATTATATGATTATTGGGCCAAGTGGGAGAATGTAAGTTTTTTTTTCTACGTGTATGTCGCCCAATAGGTTTAAGGCCCATAATTAATATTTAATTAATGATCAAATCTCATCTGTCCGATTGGTTACTTGATGGACGTACCAGATTAAGTGAGAACCTCTATAAATTGGTCATTTCCCAACCCATTAGGGTTATCGTATTTTATTCTTCGTTCTTCCATCACTATAATCGGCGGTAACGAAAGCTAGGGTAAGGGATGAGAAACTAATTACAATCAACGCTTTCTCTTTGTGATAATGACTTACGATTCAAGTATGCTTTATGTAACAATTTTATGTAAGATTATCATGTTCAAGATCCTGGTATAATTAAAATTTATGCTTACAAATTGTTCGTTTAATTTACTATATAGATACGTAAATATAATTTAAATTATGCAATTTCTAATTTCAAAATGTAGGTTTGATCACATAACAATTACTTTATGCTATCATAAAGTAATTGTCATGAGATTTTGCTAAAAATAAAACTATGAAATGCTTTACATTGATAATGTATATGTATTTCTGCACATATAAAAACTTTACTTTTAATAATAACTATTCCATTACAAGTCATAACTTGCGAAGCTAATGAGACTTAATTTGTTGCTTTCAAATCCAGACTTAATTTCTCCCTAATACTATTGCATTATAAGTCATGGCTCTAAACTTATGATACTTCTAAATTTATTGCATTCAAGTCCAGCGTTAATGTGCATTTTCTATTGGTTTCCTTTGTAGATTAATTGCTCCGGGGGAAATGATCTTATTGTTTGAATAGGGACACATCTTTTAATTGTAATTTGAAATTATATTTTATTAAATTATGTATTGTATGACCGAAAGACTAGTGTCTATTAAAGAAACGTATTCTTTATTTTGATTTTTCTATTCCCAAGACTAGCTTTAATTAAGGGTGGTGGAATCTTAGGGATTGTTATGCTGTAGACGTAGACGATATGTCCACAGTTGGATCTTAATATGTTAGTAGTAGAAAGTTGTCTCACGGGCAGCTTTTTTCTTTTAAAACAAAGCTCATGTAGAAGTTCAAGATCCCACGAGTTCAATTGCAGTTGTAATTCATGTTTAAAATATGCGAATTGATTTAAAATTGAATATTGATAATTGCATATAAGGGGAGAACGTTGAAAAGCAACGACGAAGGGTAAGCCCAATGAATCTTTAGTTTTTTTCAATATTTAATAAAATTAGCTTAAACAAAAATCGCTTAGAAATTATGGTTAGTTCAATAATTCTGAAAAAATGAAGAACAAAGTGTGCAAGTATATAAATGTACTAACATATGAACAAAATAGAAATAATTCTTTCTTCATACTTGGAGAAGTGAAAGTGGAATATATGCACCGACAGGCTTGTAGCAAAAATGTAGAAAAGAGAGTTCCTAATAATTTATAGAATACTATATAAAGATACTATTTCAATAGTTGATACTAGAAAGAATTATCCTTTTCTATTTGAAATTTGCAATGATTTCCGATTAATCCGGATTTGCGTCCTGTAAGTTTGTGTAAGCTCAGTAATTGTACACTCCCTTAGTCCTACAATTTTTTGCTAATTCTCAACTTTCTTCTCTTAAAAACCAGTCACTTTGACGGATCAGATGTTCTTGTGACGGACTTATCCTACAAAGGAACAGGAGCTAGGTGGCGACTCTACATTTGACAACCACTACAATACTATATAATATAATCTAAATGTCATCCGAATGAGTTGGAGAGATCATAACTCTTGTCTCTATGGGGGCTTCATCATATTGCCCCAGTTGATTTTCCACATCTGGACCAGTTGATCGTATATGTATAAATCTTGCCTGCCACCAAAATCCCACTAAGGAAAAAAAATCTCTTTCATATATTTTTTTTAAAAATCAACAGTTGATCTCTATCACTTTTCAAACACTAACCAAATGAGTAGTAGGTTAAGAAATGGAGAAAAACATGCTAATGATGTCTCATATGTGCACTACGAAGTGTCACACCATGCAAAAATTTAGTATATCCAAGTAAACTCAGTTTTCCATCACTTCTTATCCAATCTCTGAGAATGGAATGAGCAGTTGGGCCTACATTCAACTCCTGCATAGTTGTGAACCAAACTCAGAATTTCCTCAAACAAGAATTTGTTGAATATTGAACAGTACCAACAGCTATAGTAATAGAAAGCATACCCTAGCCAATTCCTCCACTGAAATAGGCCGATTCCCCTCTCCCTCAAAATGTTCAAATGCCACGGATGCTATCTGCTCCCATCCCTCAAGGGCCTCCAATTGATATGTGCTGATTGCAGCAGCACAAAATTCTTCAAAGTCCAGCTTCCTATATGACAGTGTTGCCATCTGAAACGTACAAGGATATTTAGCTTCACATTATGATAAAAATGATTGAAGACATAAATGATAATTAGATATTTGAGCCTTTTAAACGAAAATCGTTAGGATAGGTCAGAAAACAGATCTCCATGTACGTCCACAAGCAGATCTCCCAAATGCAATATATGCATGGAAGCTAGCCGTAGTAAAATGGCTGGCTACACTTGCTAAATTATTCGGAGAAGGAAGCAGGCTACATATTTCTCCACTGAAACTTAACCAGGTATCTATCTACATGTGAAAAATTGTTTAAAAACTGATTATAAAGATCAGATGCATCTCACCGCGTTCAGAATATCTGGCACCCTTGACTCCTTCATAGCATCAGTAGCATTTCCTATAAGAGCCTGCAGTTTCAAAACATTCTGCTTGTAACTTCTGTTGCACAACTGACAGAGAGATAGCTAAAGAGAAACTGACATCTCTGTTATTATGTTAGATCAGTTCACTCTCAAAAATCATTATTAATTTATTATAAAAACGACGGGGAGAGAACTTGTCAAGATACTAACCATTTTGAAGTTTTCAAGAGAAACACGGCCGTCTTTACTAGGTTCCATAAGCCTGAATTGCGCTCTAAGGTAAACCAGTTCATCTTCCGTTAAAGCTTTAGAAAGAGCCTGAACACATACAGCCACAAAAGTATTTAAAATTTAGCACATTGTTACATGACTAGATTCTGATTATATTTTGATCCAAGTTAAATTTGCATAACAGAACTACAGAAGAGCAACCCATCCGTGAAAAACAGCACCACAAAGAATTTCATCAAATAAAAGACACTTCCATATCAATCACCAGAAAGATGAACAATATAACAGGGTTAACCATGAGACTAATTAAAAGTGAGAAGAAAATGACATTTTTATCCGATATTATATAACATAAACAAACAATGTCAGATAACCATTTTCTCGGGGGCAAGGAGCTGAGCTAAGAGAACTCTCTATTAATCGACTTCCCAGATTGCTAGTGTAGACATCGAAATTTTAAAGGATAAAGTTAAATCCTAAATTCAAGATACTACAGGACTCTTGATATCCTAGGAGTCTATAAGAGTTTCTTGGAGGTTACTCTGTCCTAAACTCTAACGCATACCTATAAAAATGGGTCACATATTCCCTTTGAAGAGGCATCTCAAAAATGGAGATCATCTCGAAAATTTCATAAACTCACGGGATATTCACAAGAGATCAAGAAGTGGTCGGATAATTCTTGATAATCAAATAATTCAAGAAGATCCACAACATACTTCATGGATATCAAATAAAGTCATGAAAGCCCATATCATCCTACGTTCGAGAAATACGCTGCTCCTGCCCTCTAATCACGGAGATAATCAGGAGAGAAGAATCAAGGGAACAAACAGAATTGTACCCGCATCATTTTATCAATAAAATTATATTTTTTCATATTTATATTGTGGTTGCAATTTATTATTGTATCACATATAATTTGTTGCAAACAGCTAGAATGGAGTCTTCCATTTTCTAATTAATTGTTAATAAGAAAAGCTCCAAAGCAAAAGCAAGGAAATAACTCGTTAGCAATATATTATATGGTGACAGGAAGACTCTGCACTCACTATCCGGTGAGGCTTAGAATGCAGAAAGTTCGATACTTAAAGCAGAATTGTGTTGAAATGAAAGCCAGTAAGCATTCCAAATCTAGACTCGCAGGTGGAAAGATAGCAAAGTTTGAATGAGAGCCCAAAGTTGATTGTGCAGTAATACAAGATACCAACTTAGATAAAGTGGGAGGAGAACTATCCTGCCAACTGCATTGATCATATTTAGATACATAATTTTCTGACAAAAATTTTAGTTACGTATTTGTTTTCCAGTTTCCATTTGCTTCTCCAACTCAATTATTTTCTTTTTACCTCTTCCTAGTTGCTTGATATCTAGAACAACCGGGTCAGTTTGCTCTCTTCTGGACTACCAAAAGTTTTAGTACTTCCAGTAAATTAATCTCTGAAACCTAACTGTCCCTAATTCACAGACCTTCTATATAACAATTTGGCATGCAATAGGGTCTTCAACAATAATTCAGGATGTAATTCCAGATGAATGCCAAAATTTTCTAAATACGAGAATATAGTTCGGTTAGAAGATGTGCTTTCACAATATAGTTGTTTTTCATCCCCTATTATAATTGTCAACTGAGAAAAAGGGAAAACAAAGAAAAAGAAAACATTATACCTTTAGTGCTGCACGTTTGAGGGGCGTCGCATGCAAATATGACTTCACCAACTTATAGACCAATATATCCAAAGGAATAGGATGGCTTTCGCTGCGCAACCATGGATGCGCTGAAATTGCAAAAATATGTGTTACTTCATATATTTTTACAAGAAACTGTGCATGGACATAATAAACACCGAAGCAAATTTATTATACAATATGGTTCAGCTAAAAATAACAAATTTTTAGCAACAATAACACCACTACCACCCACACCTCCGATTTTTGAGAAAGCTTAAAGCACACTGCAAGTACACCTGACAAAATGTTTTTCACCAGATATCATGACCATCCCAAAGAAGGGCAGCCCGGTGCACTAAGCTCCCGCTATGCACGGGGTCCAGGGAAGGGCCGTACCGCAAGGATCTATCGTACGCAGTCTTACCCTGCATTTCTGCAAGAGACTATTTTCATGGCTCGAACCCATGACCTCCTGGTCACGTGGCGGCAACTTTACCAGTTACGACAAGGCTCCTCTTCATCATGACCATCCTGTGAACTGAAACTAAAATGTACACCATAAACCGGGAACATAGTATGATGAGTATAAGAATATCTGATCCAATCCCCTATATGGACAATGGTCGCCTCTAAACACATTGTACTGTGCTCCAATAATTCAGTTCGATCAAGCTGACCCATCATAATTTTTGAAACTCTCACATGAAAAACCATGCTGAGAATCAACCAATGAATTTATGGAAGGGGTTAATTACTTACTCAAAGCTTGAGCAGCAGTCATCCTCTTACGGTAGTCCTTATTTAAAAGCCTCTTTACAAAGTCCTTGGCCTCGGGGGTCACAGAAGGCCAAGGCAAGTCTTCAAAGTTAGGGTCAGCTCTCAATACTGCACGAAAAATTCCAGATTCTGTCCTTGCCCAGAATGGTCTGCTTCCACATAACAAAATGTAGGTAATCACCCCAATACTCCAGATATCCGCTTCCAAGCTGTAAGATCTGTGGAGAACTTCTGGTGCCACATAATATGCACTTCCCACAATATCATTAAGTCTTTCATCTGCAAAACACCAAATGTGGAATATGTCAAAGACAAATAAACTCTTGAGTTGATCTAAGCACCCTTTGAAAATAATACTCGCCATGATGCCAACCAAACTTCTAGATTAGCCACATATTAACAGTAGCAGTATAGAGTTTGTGGCTAATCAATCAAACTGTAGTTTATGGCAATGAGAGTTTCTTTAATTACTAATACCATTTTGCATGATTTTTTTCTTATAAAAAAATGTATCATTGCCCATGTCCTTAACAAGGAATGTTTCCTCATAGCTCATTGTCGGTGTAGAATTGTAACCAATTCATTTCAGAACAAAAACAGAAAAGTACAGAAATAAGTGACGGTGAGGAATCCTGAAGCCATTGGAACATTGAAAGACAAACCTTAGAGGAACTTTTCTCCAACTATACCAAAAATTGAACTTCAAGCTTGATATTAATAACTTTATGTGAGATAGAACAACTACTACAACAAATGTGCCTCAATAACAAACTAGTCGCAGTTCGCTGTTTGAATCCCCTATATACATCTGCTCCATTTGGAGCCCGTCCCTATCTACTACTTAACAATTTGTCTTAAAATTATGAGTTCCCTAAAACTACGAATTCTCTAATTCTCACAACTACCCTTATGCTGTCATACAATCTATAACGAAACTAAAAAGGTATTTGTCAAACCCGGACCTGATCTAATTGTATCAATAAAATTAAACCTTAATTCCAACTAGTTGATGTCGCCTAGGGGGATCTACTTCCATTGTGTTCAGTTCTCCACTAAGTCCACACTGATTCCAAGAATTGTTGGTCCATTGCAACTACTCCAATCCAAATGATCTTAAGTCTACCTCATCCACTTGCAACACCTTCAATCTTCCCGGTGTCATACCTTCCTGCTCACATGAACAGAATTAAACTAAGAGAATCCTGCTCATAAGAACAGTTTGGGATGGCTGTAAAGAAGCTAATTAGATCCAGAAACAAGCGAAAAAGTCACCGGCCAGGGAGAACTTGACAATCATATTGTGGAGCAGATCTAGTACTTCCCAAGGTTAAGTACTTAAGTTCTTACTGACTTCAGTGACATACTGTACTAGTAGAAAGGTAGAAATCACCAGAGACAGCACAGAAACCTAATTGATACAGACGACATGGAGGCAACTATAGGTTCACTCACTTCTGCAAGCGTGTTGAAATTTCAAGCACCAGTCACTTCTAACAACAACGTTGCTAAAATGACATCAGTAAATTGGGATAAAATGTATGTTAAACTCGCTGACTGCTTCAGACTGGTGGTATGTTAACTTAAGCAGATTTTAAGAAAGCGGTCTAAGAAAGTTACCAGGTCTTATAAAGTCGGAGAGCCCGAAATCAATAAGCTTCATATCAGCATCTTCATTTCTGGAGGTGAAAAGGAAATTCTGTGATGCCAACAATTGAAAAAGCATTGTTAATGACGATACCACAAGGAAACAGAAAGCAATTAGTCTTCACAGATAGCAAAGCAATTCCTACAAACCTCAGGCTTCAAGTCACGGTGGACCACACCTTGGAGATGACAAAATGCAACTACACTCAGAATTTGGACAACAATAAGTTTGGCATCATCCTCTGAATATTTACCACCTCTGCAATAGAAACATAGAACATTAAAATACAAACTACAAGCACCCAAAAAAGAGTACTTAGTTACGAAAAAAATTCCATTTACCTTGACAATATTCTGTCAAGTAATTCCCCTCCTTCACACAATCTGCATATTCAAAATATAAAGGACCATAAGTCACAAAGCTATCCTAGTGGGAGGAGAATACTACCAGCTCATTACTAAATCAAAATACTGACAATCTTGAAAAAATACAGATTTGGCATTGGTTACTGAATCTGTGTATGAGAAGTTAAAAGACAAACAATACATTTATGGAAGATGAAGCACATACTCCATTACTATATACACATTATTAGCATCCTCGCAAGCATCGTGAAATTTGACAAGATGTTTATGGCATGAAAGAGCCTTTAAAATTTTCACTTCTCTGCGCACATCTTCGATGGATATTGCCGTTGTCATCTGGACACAAAATTTGAACATAAGTCAGTAAAACATTGGGTAACAAGCAGCATTCTGTGATGATGACTGGGAATCAACCACTAGAGTTCTAATGAAACTATTCAGCAAAAAAATTCTTTCCATCCTAAAATCTTGAATTAAGAGAATCAGACCTGATAGACTCAATCGATAAAAGAAACATACAGATTTTTTAGAATCTTGTTCATTTATAATTCACGTAAGTTAATGCAGTCAAGCTACAGATTTTCAAAATCTTGTTGATTTACGATTCATGTAAGATTATACAGTCAAGCTTTTTCACCCAAAAAATATGACATCACAGCAATTTAAAACAACAATATTAAATGCTCAACTTCGAACTTTACAATAAAGTATTTCCCGCTTTCCATTATGGTGTACATACCAACAAAAAAGAGAACAAGACCAGCTGCATTAAAACAGTAGATACGAGAACTCAATACATAATTCAGTGAATACAGGAGTAGATCTAGGTATAAAATGCAGCAAAAAGGTAAATATTACATGCATGTAATACACGAATTCAACATCATAAATTGGGTACACACACATTTATTTACATCCTCAATAGATTTATAAATTACAGTAATCCAGGACCTATAATTTGTGATCCTTATGATTTCACCTGTGGAAATAGTCTTGAGCACAACAGTTAGATGCATTCCATTTGTAAAAGCTTTTGAATCTAAACCTTCTTACTCATAAATGCGATGAAAATTTAAGGAAGCTAATAAAACTTTACACCTAGGCTAGAATTTAAAGGAGAAATTAAAAATAAAACACGATGCTTACGTCACCAGGAATCGACGATAGGATGGCCAAAGAATGTAAAGCTGCAAACTGGATTAAATTTCTCTATGCATAAAAAGGTTTCTTGAAATACTGAGAGTTATTCCCTCAAGCATTTCAACCAAAATGCTTAATGCCAAGTCGTAAAAGGTTTGAGAATAAGTTGCTAGATATGTTATATCTAATAGAGTTGAGTTACTTGAAAGACAAATGAGTTCTATATAAATACCCTGTCAGCATTCTTTCCTTAAAATATAGCTGGCAAACCATAGTGCATAATATTTGAGCAATCGCTTCAAGTGTTCTAAATCACTTACTCCTTCTGTTCCACTTTATATGACACTATTTTGGGAAGTCAAATAACTATTTCTTTGACTACAACTTTTCATATATATTTCAAAAAATTAAAATTGTAAAAAGTTTTAATAACAGTGTCTTTTTGATGACGTATCTAAATATCCAAATTTTATGTGAGCGTGTCTGAATTGAAATATAAACTAGAAAGTTTGATCCTTGTACTCCAAGCCGGTTGGTACTTTTTGAAATGAAGGGAGTATCAAAACGACCACTCGGCATACAAAATCACTAGCATACTATCACCACAATGATCGTAAGATGTGTTGACCAATATTGAGCTAAGATAAATGTGGCCTAGTGGTAAATGAAGTGGGTGAGAACCTTGGAGACTAGAGGTCAAATCCGCATAAAGACAATTAACATTAGATCATTTCTTCCCATTTGCTTAGACTTGGTGGAGAGAGTTACCCGGTACTTGTGTTGGTGTGAGGCAGTATGTACCAGTGGAATAGTTGAGGTGCAAAGCTTGCCCGAACACCACCATCACCAAAGAGACATTGAGCTAATATAAAGCTCTATTATAAGTTCCCTTTACCCTCCTAACGGATCCAAAGAGAATAACGATTTTTGTTCATTCATCAAAAACTTAAGGAGTAAATAGCATAACTGTAGAGTCTTTTGACAGCTGAAATTGAGAAGCTGCTTTGGGCCTATATGATGTTCTAATCATTCAGCCATATTTTTGATTGCGCGATAAAGGTATGGGTAAGTATAATTTTGACCACCTCTACATAATCGTTTCCACCAACACCTTCTTTGGACATAAACATATCACGAACTTCACACATAATAGAATCCCATAATGTCATTTGGGCGATGCTGGTCTCGTGACTTGAAGTAGCATTAACATGGAGTTGCCTTCTTAGAAATTCAACATGATGCACACAATCTTAGAAAGATGGGATGACTTTTAACGAGAAATTCACCGCATTGTAAGCATATCCTTCAGGTCAAAAGCTCCCAGAATTAGTATTTCATTTTAGAGAAGATTCAGTGAAGCTTGTCATATACACTGTTCTTCTTTACAAACCAAAGCAACACTCATTCCATGTGTTAGATGATAGAGAACTACTCCAGTAATCCATCCCGAATTCAAGGATGGGAAACCCTATGAGCATATTTCAACTCAAATCAGTACAGCCTGCACATATATATGCCCATAATGGAAAGTTCATCTTAGGCTACCGAATATGAAGAGAAGCAGCAATATATGAGCATCCAAAAGGAAAATTGAAAAAAACAACTAATCTTTAGATTCACTTGAAATACCATTTCAAACGAAAATCATTCCAGCTTAACCTTCGAACCCCAAAACAAGACCTTATTCACAAGCAAGCGCCAAACTAATACTGCCAAACCTTTTTTCAGTTTCAATAACTTTTATTTTTATTTTCCAATTTCCAGGTTGTATCACAAAAACCTTGCTGATACTGGATACTAAAATCAGTTTACGCATGTCCTGAGTACACCAAGTATATGTCATTCGGAAGAAACTCCAACCAACTATTTAATTCTGGTTTGGTTTGATTAACAGAACATAAACAGTAATATTCTTGATTTTTAGTGAAAATGAAAATTCTTTAAACAAAATAAGATCTCAGTTCTGATTTGGGATTAAACAAATCATCCACGGTATAAGATCGACAGTGGATCGCAGAATTTACAAGGGTGCACTTCCTCAAACGAATGATGGCATATGTTGCAGTGAAAACAAAATCAAGCATGAAATCCGTACTGAACATGCTCACATCTTCTTCATCATTTCCACATTTGCTTCTCCGTAACACCTTCCTTCATAACATGGGACCGCATACGTTTAGGAGTAGTCCACAAGGAAGAGCATAAATGCATTTAAAATATCTGAAACATAGAACCACATCTGGAAGATTATCTGCTATTTGCAGATTTCAACAGCTTTGATGGATTTTTTAGCCCTTTACACGTTTCGTCCATCTTTAAAAATTCGAACTTTACCCTCTAAATACAGAAATCCAGAAGGAAAAAGGTAACAAATAGACATTAAATTTCACTATGCCAAGAGTTTGACTACTGCAAATTTGTTATCTTGTATGCTCAAAATAGCTCAGCACAGCGAAATGATTAGAGAAAAAACAATGGAGCAGTCTCCTTGGACATAAGTGACAAGACCAATGCTTTCAAGGAGGAAGAAAAAGACAAAAACAAAAACAAAACAAAAAAAGAAGGAGAAGCTACCTTAGCTTTGGAGATGATTTTGACAGCAAGAGGGAGGTCTTTAAGGTCTCCTTTCTTGCCCTTGGCGTGACAGGTATGACCAAAATGCCCCCGGCCGATCTCTTTCCCCAATTCATACTTAGCACCGAAGTTCTTATTGTATCCAAAATTCTTATCAAGCGACTGATCAGGCTCAGCTGTACCATCCTCGGGAATTGGCCCCTCCGTCGGGGGCTTCGCATGGCCGAATCGCCTAGCGAGCGACGCCTTGATGTGCTTAGCCGGAGACGGCGGAGGAAATGGCCGTTTGAAGAACCTTCTAGGCGTGGACCTGGCGGGAGAAGGAGTGACACCTGCTACTACACCGTGAGGGTAAGGGCTTGGCCAAGGACTATTAGCAGAGGATCGAGCAGGCGTGTTTTTGACAGAGGGAACGTTGTTGACCGGAGTGGCCGGTAACGGTTGATCAGCGACGGAGGTGATAGTAGTGATGGTAGTTCCATCAGAGTCCCGAACGGTGGGGATAGTCTTGCCGTAACACTGGCCCATGGTAGAAGGTCAGTGCCACCAAGTCCCCACCAGCAAAAAATAGAAGAGTTGAAGTCAGTCAAAGGGAGAAAGGTGGAAGCATCGAACTGTCCAGATCGATAAGGAAATTATTTGGACGTTACAGAGAGGGGAAGAAGAACAAAGAAGACAAAAGAAAGAGAAGATGAGAGGATCTGCGGCGAGAAAACGATAAAAAAAGAGAATGAAAATGAGAGGGGTAGTCAGAGTCAGAGACAGAAAGAGAGAGAGAGAGAGAGTAGCTAAGTCTTAGAAATAGAGTCAAGAGTCTTATATACAGATTTTGTAGAGAAAGGGAAACAGATTACAATGAAAGAGCGGAAGAGGAAATCAATCAGAAATTATTAGGAAGGGAAGTGAATGAGAATGAGGAGATCCGGCTAACCTGGGATTGTATCAAAAGCCCACACAGACATGAGACAACATCCTTGATTCTCTCTCTCTCTTATTTCTTTCTCCATTTTCCATCTTCCGCCCACATTTTACTTTCTTTCATTTTGTCCTTTTCAAACTTCCCCCTCTCTATTTCTTATTATTAACTCTTGTCACTCCTTTTCTCTACCACCAATCAACACATTTTATTTTTTAATTGGTGTGAATAATTCTGCATCTAAAATGCAGAAAAAGGGAAAAATATTGCAACTATTGTAGTACACTTTCATGAATCCCAATTTAACGTAAAGCAACATTATTTACATCTGATATGTGAATTATTTTTTAAATGAACGTTTGTTAACTGCTGGTTTTCATCCCCAAGTACCAAAATAATAGTAGTACTTGTTGCACCCAAAATATCTAGTTCATACATTGCATATCACATAGAGGAAACGTCCTGAAAATGCGGGTTTAATATGTTTCAATTTCTAGATGGACTAAATGGTTACTATACAAAAGAACTACATCTAGCGGAACGTTGCCCCTCTCCCTACAAGGTACACATCGTGCCCAAATCAATGGTTTTGCATCGAAATCAGGCATGAAGGTGTCTCGATTAGACCAGTCAGCGGTGGAGGCAGGATCTTCGCGAAAGGATTCAAAAAGAAAAAAATTAAAAAAGATTGTAGCTAATGCAAATCGAACATATGACCTTACAAAGGTTTTGAACCTACTTGACCACTAAGCAACATTTTTGGATTGTGTCAAGGTGATTCAAAACTTCGTATACAGAGATAAAAACAGATTTTGTCTAATATGTAATTTTTAAGGGAAGGGGTTCAGGTGAATCCCTTCGACCCCTAAATCCACCCCTTAGACCAGCATAGATGGGAAAAAAAGGAAAACTTTCGCATCATTCTTGCTTGAAATACCGAGGAGTTATTAAAATTTGAATTGTAAGTTTTGTGGTAGAACTGATTCGATGGAAGATTGTTTTTACTAGTAGTTCAACAGAGATTTTTAGTGTGCGGTGGCTTGGTAGCTTGTTTTGGCATTGATGATTGGGAGCGAGAAATGTTAGTCAACTGGTAAGAAATGATGTGATAGTTTGGTCGGATTCTCTATCAACCCCCAATTTGTCCACCTATTTTGCGGCCTTATCTGTCTCTGGACAAACCACTAGAAATTTGCTACTAATATCTGGACCTTCCCTTCCCCATTGTCTTTTCATTTCTACCCCTACGTACATCAATGCGTATACAAAATAGAAACAATGGCAACTTACAAATATTCTACTTTTCTCTTCTGCCCTTTTTTCAACTTCTTTAAGCAGACGTAAGAGTACGTTCGCCGAATTTATCTAAACTCAGTACTTTTATCATAAAACATAAATTTGTATACAAAAATTTATTAAAGTTGCAAATGGTTGAATTTGAACCCATAACTTTAAAAATTATAATTTGTTTAATATTAAAAACCTTAAAAATTGAACCCACATAATTTAAATCATAGATCCACCTCTGTTTGCTTGACATAGTTCTTGAAAAAATTATTGTGATTAATGTGTTTGGAATAGTCAGGTTTTGTTGATGTCGATAGTTAAAGGGAGTAAATTATTTACATAGTCAAAATTAAACCACCAGTCTAACCAACTAAGGTTCAATATTTAATTTCCTTATTTTATTCCACGTGTAGACTATAGACCAAATGTTAATATAGTCATTTAATATAGCAGTTGTTTTCTTGCATTTTAACAGCCTCTTTCATTCTACGAAAAGACAAATTCATTAAAATATGAAATTTTAATGAGAATAATTATCCTACACCTACAGTACAGAGATTACCATAGAGATGTATAATTGTCTTGATCTCCATTTACTAATATCAAATTTTAGTTTGTTTTCTGAATCATTATTACTAATCTGTTTTTCTACATAATTCCTTCTCATAGGTGGTCTAATTATAAATATTTTCAAAATATTATATTTTGTTTTTCTCCAAAAAATGAGCTCACTTTAGTCAGTGTGTTTAAGGCTTTAATCTTAGCCAATGGAGTAGTCCGCTCTCTGCTTCAAACTAATTATGCGTACATAATTGAGTGTGCTCTATTTGCTTCAAACCCATCCTTCAATATGTTGAGCTCCTTCAGATTCGTGACAAATTAAGGTTGTTGATTATCAAAAGCAAAAGCATATAAAAAGAATCAAATTCATATGTTCTATACTATTGTATTTATACACCCAAAAAAGAAATGAGTCAAAATATTACTATTTAAATTAAGTTGAGTATACTCAATCTTGTTTCAAATTTGCACCTTTTGAATCTCAGCTTACATCTTTTAAGTTTAGTTTCCAAAATCCAACACGAAAAACAGCGGTCGTCAGTCGTCACAACATATGATGTTGAAGGCATATTAATGTTAAACTTGATTTGATGATATTATTTAAGGATGATTACTGCTTCTCTCTTCATACTTTCAGTAATTCCCGGACTCTAACCTTAAAAGGATTTCATGTGTATAGCACATATGCCTGTTTTTACGTTTTTGGACTAGTCGATAATAGGACAAACATTGATATATAAGGAAACACATAATGAGGCCAACCTTGCAATTTCTTATACATTCAAAATATTTTATGTGATTAGTATGGTAGCTCAACAAACTAGATGATTTATCAGTTAAAATAACAAAGTCGAGTTTAGAATATATATATACGGAGAATTCCACCCTTTAGAAATAAAACTATTTTGATTCATCCTGCATCGTTAGCATTTAAGTTATCGCGGCGAGTTAACTTCATATGCAGAATATTTCTATACCACGAGGGTAAGATTAATCTAAGGATTGAGAAGGGGATAACTGTTGTGAACCAGACGAGCGTGTTTGAAAATGGGCATTTTTCTTGTAGTGGAAACAAATAAGCAAGTTAATATGAATATGTTACGAAACAATAAAAGAAGAAGAACAATATTATAGAGAAAGAGAGAGAAAATTTTTATTGAATTTTGGGTGAATTACAATGGAATAAAACCTCTCTATTTATAGGGGAAGTGACTTAGCCACCAAGTAACAAACCCTAGAATCTCTCTAGAATATAGACATTCACCTTAAATAGAATTCTATTTATAACACTCCCCCTTCAATGTCTATTCAACAAATAATGTGTCTCGTTAAAACCTTAACTAAAATAAAACCCAATGGGAAAAAAAATCTAGAAAAGAAAAAAGAGTACGCATGTTTAATGATACGCCTTTTGGTTGCCTCGTTTAAAACCTTGCAAGGAAAACCTTATGGGACAAAACCTTGTAAGGGAAAAAGAGTGTAACGCACATTAACTCCCCATGATGAGAGCATCAATTCACATCATTAAGCCTTCGCATCCCAATCTTGTGTATTAGCTTCTTGAAAGTTGACGTCGCAAGAGATTTTATGAATAAATCATTCATATTAACTTCAATAAATATGTTGACTTGAAAATACTCGCTATTACATTATCATGCTTATAGTTATAGCAAGATACAAATGTGCACAAATTGCACTTAGGATGTAGTACTTCATGACCAAGAATTCTATATGCTTTAAGCAATATCCTTCAGGGATTGTCATATAAGTTAAGTCATATAAGCCATATAAATAGACTTTAGATTTGCATCAAGTTTTCATGTCACACCAGACATATAAAATACATGAAAGTGATTGCACAAATGATTGACTTTATACTTTCAAATGTTTGAACTGCATGTCCAAAACTATATGTCTTTCATATGAAACAAATTCTATTCGAATTATGTCTCTTTCATTTGGTCAATATTTTTGTGTCCATATTCAACAAACTTAAGATCCTCATGTATACTTAGCGCTATGAAAGATGTCGTCGACGAACATTTTATGTCGGTTCCAATAAATATTTTTCATAAAGACATAACATAAAGATCTCTTCATTCATATTTTCAGGTACCTGAACCTCTCTTGAGATTTTATGAAGTGTTATGTCATGTGATCTTCTAGATCACTTGCCTCCTTTATTAAGATCATTTTGATCATTTGCTCACCTTCTTTATCAAGAAGTTTATTCGAACCGATTTGTCTATACGCTTTAAGCGTACCATAGACTTTTTCCTTCTAGGACATAATATGAGCACTTGTAATGAGAATATAGTTACTTTCTTTGGGTCAGCAAATGCGTCTGGCATGCTTTTCATTGTAGATGAATTATCTTTTATGAACTTCAAGTCCATATTATCTTATTCGAGGATCTAGATGTACAAATGATAATTCTTTCCATGTAACTTTTTCTCAATTGTTTATCATGTCTCCCCCTCATGTTAGAAAAACTAACTTTCTTACTCAATTTTGGGAACTCATCTTTGTGCATTATGTTGTTAATGAAAATATACACCGCACATCAATAATAAGGTGGAATTATTTGGTTCTTGACCTTGAACCACTTATGAGGGGATAATGTAATATACTTTCGTGTATAACATATATCAAACTGATATAGATAACTTCGTTCTCATAAGCAATAGGTTAGCTATTAAGTGGAGGTACTCAATAAATTATTTTGCTAAACCAATTGTGATGTAAATCAATTTATCAAGATGAATTGTCTTGAATAGACAATCTGGAAATTATGCTCTAAATTAAATTGTTGAGCAAGTTACCTCGCAAACATCAGTTGCAGGTTAATAATAATCGCACATGTAACCAACTCATAGATGCATCGTATGTGGTATACATGACAGGTAAATGAGCCCATATTCACCTATAATATTTCCAGTATTCATGGGATTCAATCCCAATTTTAGTTGGTACATTAATTAATGAGAACAGACAACATAAGATAATTCATAAAGAACTTTCTAGTTCTTTAATATTGACCCATATGAATTCTCTTTTATTTTTGCACGTCATACTTAAATTGATATGGCTAAACCAATTATGCCAACTGAATAAATTATCAATATTGATAAAGTTCAGGTTTACACCATGATGTGTGCAATTATCAATGAACTCCAAGTTTATTATGATATGGGTTTTTATATCAATAAACATCCACTTTATTATGATATTCTTTTATTTGTGTAGTACAAACTGGAGAATAAAGCGGGTAACTTTATAGTCTCAATATAACCAACCGCTTTCGCGAATACTTGAGAAACTCAATACGTTTCTTTGAGAGTTACTACAACACAATAAATTGACATGATAATCAATTGTATTTCTCCAAAATAGTAATAATTGGCTCTTCCAGGGCTCTCAATTAATTTGGTACTACCACATATTCAGCAACATCTATATGGTGAATAAACTTTTAAGGATAAAGTTATACAATTATGGTCATGGTCAAAATTATATGCAAAATCTATTTCTTGCATTACCGTTTTTAATAATCACATTGCCAATATATTTGGCATAATCACAATAGGTACGTGATCAATGACCATTTATGCCATAATAATGACATTATTTTCTTATATCATCTCAAACCTCCTTCTAGAGGTGAGTGTGGTATATTCACTACCACTAGCACGTTCATATTCTTCCAAGAGTGAATATGTATTCATAAATCAGATGTTGTCTCATTCGCATCATGAATGGACCATAAGCATCAATATGTGCTTTACAAAATCTCATGTCAAATCGATGACAAATATTACTTTCATAGAGTGAAGATTATTTTGAGAATTCTTATTATTCTCATTATCACAATGATGATGACGATTATAATTTCGTCTATTTCCATCATCCACATCCATTGATATCTTCACGGTAATAATTTTGTCTTCTTCAGACTTATCACACATTGCTATCAAATTCTCGTAAGGGGAATGAGAATGAAGCAAATTCAATGGGACGGGTTTTCACTGCATGTGCCCATAATCATACATGAATTTGATCATGGTAAGACATAGCAAATTTACCACTTCAGGTGGTTATAATTTCTTGCAAACTCTATTAGAGTTATAATCAAAACTTATTATTTTTGCTTGTAATTAAAATCAAAGTATAGAATCTCTCTAGAATATAGACATTCACCTTAAATAGAATTCTGTTTATAACATAATCATCCATTATTGTTATTAGCCATTCTTTCTTGGTAATTCCCAGTGATTTTAAATCTTATATCATATTGTATATTGTCATTTGAGATATTCTGTATCTAAAACAAGAAGTCAAAGCTATCAAAATCAGTGACGCAATGAAGCGATTGAGCTCGAGGTGAGCTCCAATGGTGGAATTGGAGACTTGGAGAAGAAGCCCCAAATTATGAGCATGTGCGAGAACTAAGAAGATGAAAACTCATAAGTGAAAGTCTCAATTGTATTGACTCTGTATGTTGAATATATACAACTACACAATCAAAAGGAAAACTAACAAAACTAACCGACTAACTAACTAATGGAAACATAACCTAACAAATTAACTGAATAGTACAACTGCTAAAGCTATAAGTACAACCTCAATTTTAAATAACGTAATACGTCTCAAACCCCTCCCCCCCCCCCCCCCCCCCCCCCCCAGCTGTAGGTGAGGGTATCTCTGTCAACTTGCTAAGAATGCTGGAATGTTTAATCCATGTAAGGGACTTAGTAAGAATGTCTGCAAGCTCATGGGTAATCCCAATGTGATGTAGAGAAATGAGGCCCTCTTGGAGTTTAATTTGTTTCGAACAAAATGGCAATCGACTTTAATGTACTTTGTTCGTTCATGGAATACTGGGTTCCTTGCTATGTGAAGTGCTGACTGAATATAGCAAAACACTACAATGGGACTGAAGAATGGGGCTGTGAGCTCCTCAAGTAGCTTTGCAACCACACTAACTCACCAACCACTTTCCTGATGGACCTATATTCTGCTTCTGTTGATGACAAGGAAACAGTTTCCTGCTTCTTTGATTTCCAGCTGATGGGACTATTCCCCAGCACGACAATGTAAGCAGTGACTGATTTTCTGGAATCTGGGCAGGATGCCCAGTTAGGGTCACAGTATGCTTTCATCATGTAGTCATTATCTTTGGAAAAGAAAATTCCTAGGGTAGGATCGGTCTTCAAGTATCTTACCAGGTGATAGGATGACTTTAAATGTGGTTCTCTTGGATCTTGCATAAACTGGCTCAGATGTTGAACGCTGAAAGCTATATCCAATCTTGTGTTAGTTAAGAAATTCAGCTTCCCAACCAATTTTCTGTAGCACCTGGGACCTGTCATAGGAACTCCTTCCTTTGTTTTCACACTTGGGTCAAGAGGTGGTGATGAAGGGGGCTGTAACTGAGACAGCCATATTCTTTTAGGAGATCAATGACAAACTTTCTTTGGGAAATAATAACTCCATCATATAGAGAATTTCCAGTCCAAGGAAATAGTGTAGTCTTTCCATATCCTTAATCTTGAAACTATCATGTATATAAGAACTATTTCTTCTAGATCTGTTCCACTGAATATCACATCATCAACATACACTGCTACATACACCAAAAATGTCTCATTCTTTCTGTAAAACAATGAAGAATCACGCATAGAATGCTCATAACCTATGGAGCAAAGTGCTTCTGTTAACTTGGCATACCATTGCCTACTGGCTTGTTTCAGGCCATGTAAAGACTTATTTAGCTTACTTCATTAACCCAGGTAAGATCTCGATAAACACTTCCTCATTCAAGTCTCCATGAAGGAAGGGCATCATTCACCAAAAATCCTGCCCCTATACACCAACAAAACAGTGCGGTAGAAAGAAAACACAAGTACTTACTAGAAACAGCCAGGGCACTCCTATTTTATTCAAAGTTACCTTTGAGATACTGGGGAGAGTGTGTGTTGACAGCAACCTACATTATAAATAGACAGTCCACTACATATCTTAATAACAAGTGTCCATTTGAACTCCTACACAAGAAAAAAACCATTTGACTGAAAAAATTAGTTAACTTTTGCGTTGGTAAACTCCAAACCATTGTCTGTTCTTATTGTATTTATATTTCTTTTGCAGGTTAAAAGGTGGGTCCATGTGGTTCTACTGAAATCATCAGCCATAGTGATGAAGTTCTTATAATTATCATGAGTAGTAGTGTAATAAGGACCCCAAAGGTCAACATGGATAAATTAAAAAATGTTGCTGGATGTGCTGGTTTTCTAGTGAAAGGGCAATCTATTTTGTCGGACTATTGGACAAATGGAGCATATAAAGGGTTGTTTGGAAGAAAATATGACAAGTATAGATGATATTCCCTTTATTTTCACAAAGGGCACATGCTCAAGTCTATTGTTCCACAAAATATCATTCTCATGAGATATACAAGAATTCAAAGTAACACAATTTTTGATCTTATTCACATACGGAGAAACATTTATAGTGGAAATGTTACTAAAATAAGGGGCATTCATTGATACAGTTTTATTTATAGGTGAATTATATACAGATGGAGAGTAGACATGTTACATATCACATGAGTGAGCAGACAAGTACGGAACATAATTGATTGAGATAGAAGAAGAGCTTGTATTCTTTCGTTTCAAACATTGAGAGCACATGAGGTAAAGTCCATCCTTGACTCTACCAATCTCTAGAGACCTCTTCAGTGAAGAGGCCTGCAACATACAAGCACCATCAGTGAAGAATGCAATTCCTTTGAGGTTTAAAAGTCAACAAATGAATAGAAATGAGGTCATATTTGAAATAAGGGACAAGGAGAACTTTGTGAAATACAATCCTAGGTACAAGTCTCACACTTCCAACTTATGTTACTCTAACTTTATAACCATTTGGCTATATGACTAACAATGGATAAGGCAGAATAATTATATCATACATTGAGGATCTATTAAAGGTCATGTGATTTGAACCTCCTGAATCTAATATCCATGTATCAGTTTTAGATTCAAAGCACCTACATGATAGTTTACCAAAGCCAATTGAAGAAGTACAAACTACAATACCTGAAAAGTTTGCAGCTCCAGATTTTAGGTTCATGTTGTTAGAATTCTCTCCTCCATTGTTGATTTGGAAATGTTGCAACAAACTCATGAGTTGACCATATTGTTCCTTGGTGAAACTCATTCCCTGACTCTTATCATGGTGTTCACCTCCATCTCCATTGCCATTTACCATGTTAGTCGAAGGACCATGAACATTTGTCATTGTTCTTTTTCCTTTATTGAATCTGAAACCTTGATTAGGACGTTGGAAATTTTGATTAGTTCCTTGGCGTTTCTGGTTGGGGTTCTGAAAGGATTGGCTAGAATTTTGGAAGTTTTGAGGATAATCATGGAGTTTATAGTACTTCTCTTTAGTGTGCCCTGGATTTTTACAATACTCACACACTAGACGAAATCTACTATTGGGAGTGTAGTTGTTTCCTGGGTTGTAGTTGGTTCTGAAACTAGGTTGTTTGGAGGTGTTAACATTCAATGAGGAAGACTCAAACATCAGCTGATTGTTAGGTTTGATTTCTCTTTGCTTATCTTCTTGAATTAGTAAGGAAAAGTCTTGGGCCAAAGATGGAAAAGGATTCATCATGAGGATGCTTCCTCTCACTATAGTATACACCTCATTCAGTCCATGAGAAGCCGAACCAATCATCTGTCTTGTTCAGCTTTATGCACATTCTCTTTGGCTCCACATGTGCACTGACAACTACACTGAGTTTTTGCACTTAAGGTGTTGAACTCTTCCCATAATTCTTAATTTTGGTGTAGTAACCAGTAATATATTGTCACGCCCCGAACCTGGGCTTGGACGTAACACGGCACTCGGTGCCTGACTTCATGTGACCGAGCGAACCAACTGGCTGGCTGAATCAATATGTGATATCATAACATACTGAATGCGGAAGATAAACTAACACATGCTGATATACTAAAAGTCTGGACGATATAAATCAAAGTGTGGAAATACTAATACAATTCTTAAACATATTTATAGACAACATGGCTTAATATGAAAAGCTTGCGACTCTATCTAACTGTACTCTAGTCTATGAAGTCTCTAATGAAGTACTGAAAAACACTAATTGTCTAACAATACTGAAGACTATAAGGTAATGATAGTTCCTCGAACGAACTAGGGATCACCAAATAGCTGGTACGAGAATCCTAACGCTCGAAATCGCCAACCTGTAAATCATTACCTGCATCGTGAGATGCAGGGCCCGGGCAAAAGGGACGTCAGTACATTTGAATTGCACTGGTATGTAAAGCAACTGAAAGAAAGAATTATAAATGTTGAAACTGAAACTAAGTTGATAACTGAAATGATAACTCATAAATGAAATGATAACTAATAATTGATAACTGAACTGACATTTGATAACTGAACTGATAGCTGATAACTGAATTGATAACTGATAACTGATAAATGAAATGATAACTAATAATTGATAACTGAACTGACAGTTGATAACTAACTGATAGCTTATGAACTTATAGCTTATAATTGAACTTGTAGCTAATAATTGAACTGATAACTGATAAATGAACTGAACAAAGGAAGTAAGAATATGAATACTCCCTCTTCTGAATGATGAAAAACCTGTTTATCTGAATAAGCTAAGGCCTCGGGCCCAATACATATGTGCACAAGCTACGGCCTCAGGCCCAAAAATGCATAAAGCATAAACTACGGCCTCAGGCCCAAACATGCATAAAACATAAACTACGACCTCACGCCCAAGTATGCATAAATCATATAACTACGGCCTTATGCCCAAATACAGGTGTTCAACATTCAGGAACTGAGAATCATAATGAAATACATGATACTGAAATACAGGATGCTGAAATACTGAACCATACTGAGTTACATGATACTTGAATACTGAATAGAGCTAGACTGAGACATGTATTCATGAACTGATTATGAAAATTGAAACTTCAACTATTTATGACATGCTGAGTAATCTGACTGAGAATCGTGGGCATCAAACACAAGTCTATATTGATTACGTACTGATTTCACAACATTCAGAATGAAAGTCATGAACGAGTTACGAAGCTAGAGAATAGAAGTTCTGAAACTATTCAAAGAACTAGGCTTAACTATATTTCTGAGGCAATTAGTAACGTCGTAAAAGAAACGTAGTGTAGGGAGAATCATTAACATTCTCAAACATAGAGAGTTATCCTCACATACCTTAACTTCCAGCTCTTGAGCATAATACAACATTCGCCAACCCTTTCAACTTTAATCTATATCAATACAAGTCAAAGGGATTCCATATTAGCAATAATAGTCATGTTTTGGTCACTTAGGCGTTTTATCAAACACTTGGTGGCATAACGTTTCACAATCCCTATTAATGGTGTTTCTACACCCGATAACCCATTCTTTTGCTCCTAGATAAATCCTAGAGTCTCAAATAGTTATAATCCACATTATTCTTTATCACCCATAAGGCAAACAACACCCTTAACCAATAATAAATAATCAACAACCCAAACCTATAGTCGTTCATGCTTTCCTATCAAACCCATCAATTCATATCTCATGAACTAGAGTCTATAATCATTAATCCAATTCTAGAATCAATTAGAGGGCGAAGACATTACCTTATTGAAGTTCAATCCCCTTGAATTCGAGTTCTAGGGCTCCTTCTCTCAACAATGATATCCCAATCGAATATCTAATGATATGGAGGGTTTACCCATGTTAATAAGATGTTGGGGAATTAAAATTAACTTAGAATCACCATTAGAACTTACCTTGGATGATGGAGGGACCTTTAAGGAGTTAGGTTTTTGAGAGTTTTCCTTCCTAGAGCAAGTTTTTATGTTTTGGGGGTGTGGGGGACGAAAGTAGAGCGTTAAAATAACTCTCCCCCCCCCCCCACTAACTCTCCCGCTCACATGGAGTCACCAACCGCGCTATTGACCGTGCTAAATGGACAGAACGAAACCTCATTAGCGTGGTCGCGCTATTGGGCGGGCATATTGCGTAGTGTCCTGTAAAACGGGCAGAACGTTTTGCACAGAGATCTGTTTGGGCTCCATAATATATTTTTAGAAATCTATTTCAAAGTCCTACAACTTTCATGCTTTGCGTTTTCCTGAGTTATTTACACATTTTTATAAAACTCTGCTAGAAGACGGACCTTTTGCAAACTTAGTTGATTTTGTCGAATCTTATGCACCTCACTTTCCATCTTGATTTTGAAACAACTATTTTCACCATGATCATCCCGATAGGGCCTTTAACTCATTCATACCTAAGCCGAATGTACAGGGTGTTACATATCTAGTACTCGCTATGACAAATCATTTATCTCCTTTTGAATTTGATACAACTTTGCACCATTCGCCTGATCATATTGATCCTCCAACTCTCTCCACAGCTCAACATAATCATTGACATACTCCACACTTGTCATGCCCCGAACCTGGGCCTGAACGTAACACGGCACTCGGTGCCTGACTACATGTGACCGAGCGAACCAACTGCTGGCTGAATCAACACGTGATATCATAACATACTGAATGCGGAAGATAAACTAACACATGTCGATATACTGAAAGTCTGAATGATATAAATCAAAGTGCGGAAATACTAATACAATTCTGAAACATATTTATAGCCAACATAGCTTAATATGAAAAGCATGCGACTCTGTCTAACTGTTACTCTAGTCTATGAAGCCTCTAATGAAGTACTAAAAATATTGATTGTCTCAAAATACTGAAGACTGTTAGGTAACGATAATGCCCGAAAGAGCTGGGGATCACCAAATAGCTGGTACGAGAATCTTAGCGCTCTGAATCATCAACCTGTAAATCATTACCTGCATCGTGAGATGCAAGCCAATTATCAAACACTAGGCATAAAGCTTCATAACCCTTATTAATGGTGTTTCTACACCCAATAATCTATTCTTTTGCTCCTAGATAAATTCTAAAGTCTCAAATGGTTATAATCAACATCATTATTCATCACCCATAAGGTAAACAACACCCTTAACCAATAATCAACAATCAACAACCCAAACATATAACCGTTCATGCTTTTCTATCAAACCCATCAACACATAACTCATGAACTAGAGTCTATAATCATTAATCCAATGTTAGAATCAATTAGAGGGTGAAGACATTACCTTTTTGAATTTCAATCCTCTTGAATTCGAGTTCTAAGGTTCCTTCTCTCCACAATGATGTCCCAATCGAATATATAATGATATGGAGGGTTTACCCATGTTAATAAGATGTTGGGAAACTAAAATTAACTTAGAATCACCATTAGAACTTACCTTGGGTGGTGGAGGGACCCTTAAAGAGTTAGGTTTTTGAGAGCTTCCCTTTCTAGAGCAGGTTTTTATGTTTTGGGGTTGTGGGGGACGAAATACGGCTTTAACAATGACTCTTCAAGTCCTCCACCGTGCCCCTGTAGGCCTGACCTCGGTCCCGACCTCGGTAAGTAGCAGGAACACTGCCTCATGACCGCGATCGCGGTCCGAGCGCGGTGGTTGTGCACTGTTCTTTAAAATGGGCATAACATTTTGCATAGAGCTCCGTTTGTGCTCTATAATATATCGTTGGAAAGATATTTCAATGTCCTACAACTTTAATGTTTTGCGCTTTCCCAAATTCTTTACAAATGTTCACTAAAACCTGCTGGAAAATGGACCTTCTGTAAACTTAGTCGATTTTGTCGAATCTTATGCACCTCACCTTCCATCTTGATTTTGAAACAACTATTTTCACTCATACTCATCCTGGTAGGACTTCATATGTCTAATATATCAAATTAGTACTCATTTAACATATCCATACCTAACCTAATGTACGGGGTGTTACATTATCTCCCCCTTGGGATCATTCGTTCTCGAATAATTGCCCTGGCTATAACTTCTGCTAACTCCGGACCTTAAACGGGTCTGGTGGAAACATGAACTTGCATTAATACTTGCATACTAAATTGAATGAATACATGATTACTGAACTCTTGAGATACTGAACTAAAATGGATATATGAATATTAAACTGGCACGAATATTTGAGTATTAAACTAACATCAATATTAGAGTACTAAGCTGGCATGAATATCTAAGTATTGGACTGACATGAGTAGCTGAGTATTGAACCGACATGAGTATCTGAGTACTGAACTGACATGAGTATCTGGGTACTAGAGACTTGAATGTTATAACATGACATATGAACTACTGGATGTACCACCACTAATTCTGGTGGCAACTCCAACTCATAAGTTAATTGACCAATCCTTCACTAGATTCTATATGGCTCAATATAGCAGGGACTATGCTTCCCCTTCTTCCCAAATCTCATAACGCCTTTCATAGGCGAAACTTTCAGAAACACCCAATCATCAACTTGAAACTCTAGGTCTCTATGACGCACGTCTGAATAGGACTTTTGGCGGCTCTAAGCCGTCTTCAAACGCCCTTGAATCAACTCAACTTTCTCCATAGTCTGATATACCAAATTTGATCCCAACAACTCTGCTTCACCAACTTTGAACCAACCAATTGGCGATCTGCACCTCTGCCCGTATCTCGCATGGTGTCATCTTGATACTAGAACGGTAGGTGCTATTATTAGTAAACTCAATAAGAGGTATGTGATCATCCCAATTACTTTTAACATCAAGGACATATCCTCAAGTGTCTGAATAATGCGCTCTCTCTAGCCATCTTTCTGAAGATGAAAAACTTGTGTCTAACCCTTTCTAAAAGAACAACTAAAAGTTCATCTTAAACTGAGCACCATAGTCCGAAATGACGGACAACGAAGTCCCATGCAATCAGACGATTTCCTGAATGTACAACTTGGTATAATTTTCTATTGAATCTGTAGTTTTTACTGGCAAGAAGTGTGCTGACTTGGTAAGTCGATTTACCATCGTCCAATCAAACCATGCTTTTGAAATGAGCAAGATAATTCTGTTTTCAATTTCATATTTACCATCTCCACTCAAAATATGTGTATTCTGTGATAAAAAAAACTAGGCTTTCTGCTGCTCGACTTTCACTTGCTGACAATTCGGACAGTTGGCCACAAAGTCTGCGACGTTATTTTTCATGTCGTTCAACCAATAAATCTCCTTGGTCATGATGCATATTTGGGGAACCTGGATGGAAAGAATACCTGGAATTATGGACTTCTAACATGATCTTCTCTCTTTAAGTCTATCTATGTCTGGAACACACAATTTGTCTTGGTACCTCAAAGTACTATCATCTCCCCCTTATTCAAAAGCCATTGTCTTATACTTGCGAATCTCCTCTTTCAACTGCAACGCATAGGGATCATCAAATTGTTTCTCCTTCTCTTCGGCTACTAAGGGGGAACAAGCCTTGTTCTAGACAACAACTCCGTCATCTTCGGAGTCCGAAATTGAACTCCTATCTTGGCTGGTGAATTTCTTTCACCAGAGTTCTATTATCTACCTCAATCATGAGTTATACTTCCCACACTTGATTACCTTCTTAAGCACTTCCTGAAAACAGTTATAGTATTATTGTGAACTAAGTCTTTGACATGTACTCTTAATTTTAGAGTCTCGTGCAGTGGCACTACCCTCATAACACATAAATAGGCATGATTTTATAGATTTTATGTGATCACTTTATCAATTATAACTAAGCTCAGTGATCATTCTACTCACTTTGTGTTTCTTACACATGCTAGACATAATCCCTATGGTAATTATACAATTTTCCCTCATTACCAAACTGATTTTCTTTTTCATATTCAATGCTAACTATTCGAGTTTCATCTGGACTTACTGATGGTTTTCACATCACCTCTTAGACTAAGGGTCTTATACTTGCATATCCTACTCTTTTTGTTGGGATCCAAATACCTTCCCTTTTCTGCAATTCTTTGCACTCTACGTCAATGACGACTACTCTTCCAACTTACTTTAGAGTTAGGAAAAACTAAATTATTCACATAACAGAAAGCTAATGTATTCACAACTATCATACACAATCTTAATAACTTAACTCTGCTCACACTGTCAGTCTTGGAGAAACCACATTTCGATAATTCCTAAAGGTTATTCTTTTATAGCTTGCTCTCTCACTGCTAGCTGATTCTTTTTTTCCCACTGCCACTGTACTTCGGGTTTAACTTAAACTTTTCGGGTTCTAACATGCGTTCAATGTTTCAAACTGTTACCCACTCGCTATTGTTAACTTTACAAAGTAAATCAAATTGTACCTCTACTAGCTCTGCTGAAAGTGCTAATTCACTGTATCTACTCAAACATACTTACTATTCTTTTACTAACCACCTGCTAGCGTCATGTGTTCATGTTCTTATTGAATAACTAAAGTGAAGCATAAGGTTATTTCTAACTTCCCTCACCATCCGGCCTTGTTCTACGGTCGCATACTTATCCCTTTTTTTTAACTATGTACATGGATCACACTTAGAGAAAGTTCATGTGTCTTAAACGAAACTGGAATATTTAACCCCAAATTTCCTATACACTTCAAAATCACTTCAGACTATAAACCTCCGGCCTAAACACATAGTCATATCATTTGAAGGGGAACTGTCATATTTTTATCTCACAGTAATATCCACTACTTATACAAATTCACTAACATAGTACTTTCTAGTTTTGATTTGAATAAATCTAAACAACTTAAAATCATCCCTTGATATTCAATATTGGCTTCTCTTGGTTCTCATTTCGTACATCATGTCTTCTTAGTCATATACATGAGTCGTACGAAAAATACAACTCTATTAATAACAATCGTTCCTGACTCCGAGGTATTTTATCCTTAGGCTCTTTTCTGTCCAAAACTATAGTGACCAATGTTAGGGTCTGACATCTGAACTATCATCATCCCACATGTGGCTCCATTTCCAAGAATTAAAAGAAATTGTTCTCTGAGGTAAAACACATACAATTACCATGCACATACTTATTCTTCAGAGTATACAATCATCTAATAAATCACTTATTGCACCATCCGGTGAGTCTTGGTCTTAATCTAGACCTAAACTATGCGAAGATTTCGTTATAACCACTGTTACTTACATTTTCTTAGCACCCATAGACATCACTGTATACTCACCAGTCACTAGAATTTTGATACAATCTGGTAACTAAATAACTAATAACTGGCATCCTCAATAACCATAAACTTGCTAACTGAAAGATTGTGTAACTGGTAATTGAGGTAAATTGATAACCATAGAACATGATAACTGCTTTTGTACTTTCTGATAAGGTTATGCTCTAATTTGTACTACTACCCATTGCATCCCACTTTTAACATCATCTCATATCTCATTTGTTACCAACCTATACTCCATATTTATACCCCAATGGGAAATCATCATCTCTAGAAGCTTGGGTTTTTCTTGCCCGTCGCTTGGGAATTAGATACGTATGGAATTCAATAGCAACAGAAGGTTAACTATTTCTCTAAGCTTCATGGCACGATCTAGAGTAAAAAGAAGTGAGACAATCCTGGATGTCTTGGTAGTTAACCGTTTATATGAGTGACCGGGACACACATATAAAGGAAACTCCACTGGACACAACTTCATAGACTCCCTAGGACTCTTAAACCTAGTGATATGATACCAAGCTTTGTCACGCCCCAAACTTGGTCCTGGAAGTAACACAACACTCGGTGCCTGACTACATGTGACCGAGCGAACCAACTGGCTGGATGAATCAACATGTGATATCATAATATACTGAATGCGGAAGATAAACTAACACATGTTGATATACTAAAAGTATGGATGATATAAATAAAAGTGCGAAAATACTAATACAATTCTAAAACGTATTTATAGCCAACATAACTTAATATGAAAAGCCTGCGACTCTGTCTAACTGTTACTCTAGTCTATGAAGCCTCTAATGAAGTACTAAAACACTGATTGTCTGAAAATACTGAAGACTATAAGGTAACGATAATGCCCTGAAAAAACTGGGATCACCAAATAGCTGGTACGAGAATAGCGCTCTGAATCATTAACCTGTAAAGCATTACCTTCATCGTGAGATGCAGGCCCCGGGAAAAAAGGGACGTCAGTACATTTGAATTACACTAGTATGTAAAGCAACTAAAAGTAAGAATTATAACTGTTGAAACTGAAATAATAACTGATAAATGAAATGATACTAATAATTGATAACTGAACTGATAGCTGATAACAGAATTGATAAATGATAACTGAACTGAACAAAGGAAGTAAGGATATGAATACTCCCTCTTCTGAATGATGAACAACTTGTTTATCTGAATATTAAATTGTGGCCTGAGGCCCAATATATATATGTGCACAAACTGCGGCCTCGGGCCCAAGTATATGTATACATAACTGCGACCTCAGGTCCAAAGATGCTTAAAGCATAAACTGCGGCCTCATGCCCAAAGATGCATAAAGCATAAACTGCGACCTCGGGCCCAAAGATGCATAAAGCATAAACTGTGGCCTCAGGCCCAAAGATGCATAAAGCATAAACTGCGGCCTCAGTCCCAAGGATTCATAAAGCATATAAATTGCGGCCTCAGGCCCAAATACAGGTGTTCAACATCCAGGAACTGAGAATCATACTAAAATACATGATGCTGAAATACTGAACCATACTGAGTTCATGATACTTGAATGTTGAATATAGCTAGACTAAGACATGTATTCATAAACTGATTATGAAAATTGAAACTTAAATTGTTTATGACATGCTGAGTAATCTAGACTGAGACTCATGGGAATCAAACCCAAGTCTATATTGATTACGCAATGATTTCACAACGTTCAGAATGAAAGTCATGAACGAGTTATGAAGCTAGAGAATAGAAGTTCTGCAACTATTCAAGGAACTAGGCTTAACTATATTTCTGAGGCAATTGGTAACGTGGTAAAAGAAACATAGTGTAGGGAGAATCGTTAACATTCCCCAACATAGAGAGTTAGCCTCACATACCTTAACTTCCTGCTCTTGAGCATAATACAATATTTGCCAACCCTTTCAACTTTAATCTATATCAATACAAGTCAAAGAGATTCCAAATTAGCAACAATAGTCATGTATTGGTCACTTAGGTATTTTATCAAACACTTGGTGGCATAAAGCTTCATAGCCCTTATTAATGGTGTTTCTACACCCAATAACCCTTTCTCTTGATCCTAGATAAATTCTAAAGTCTCAAATGGTTATAATCAACACCATTCTTCATCACCCATAAGGTAAACAACACCCTTAACCAATAATCAACAATCAACAACCCAAACCTATAACCGTTCATGCTTTTCTATCAAACCCATCAACACATAACTCATGAACTAGAGTCTATAATCATTAATCCAATGCTAGAATCAATTAGAGGGTGAAGACATTACCTTTTTGAAGTTCAATCCCCTTGAATTCGAGTTCTAGGGTTCCTTCTCTCCAGAATGATGTCCCAATCGAATATCTAATGATATGGAGGGTTTACCCATGTTAATAAGATGTTGGGAAACTAAAATTAACTTAGAATCACCATTAGAACTTACCTTTGGTGATGGAGGGATCCTTAAGGAGTTAGGTTTTTGAGAGCTTCCCTTTCTAGAGCAAGTTTTTATGTTTTGGGGCTGTGGGGGACGAAATAGGGCTTTAAAAATGACTTCCCAAGTCCGCCACCACGCCCCTGTTAGGCCTGACCTCGGTCCCGACCGCGGTAAGTAGCAGGAACACTGCCTCGTGACCGCGGTCGCGTTCCGGGCGCGGAGGTTGTGTACTGTTCTATAAAATGTACATAACGTTTTGCACAGAGCTCCGTTTGATCTCCACAATATATCGTTGGAAAGCGATTTCAAAGGCTTACAACTTTCATGTTTTGAGTTTTCCCAAATGCCTTACATATTTTCACTAAACCTTACTGGAAGACGGACCTTCTGTTAACTTAATCGATTTTGTCGAATCTTATGCACCTCACTTTCCATCTTGATTTTGAAACAACTATTTTCACCCATACTTATCTCGATAGGACTTCATATGCCTAATATATCAAATTAGCACCCATTTAACATATCCATACCTAACCCCAATGTACGGGGTGTTACAACACTATCAACAATTTTCTTTGCCAAATTTAAAATCCATAAGGTGACCATATCATCACATCTCTCCCATAGTCTATACTTTGGAGACTCCAGATCCGGTTTCTTACAGTCTCCATTAATAAACCTTTGTTTGTTCTTAACAGACAATGCAGACAATACACTTCGTCTCCAAGACCTGTATCCAATTCCATTTTAAGGAACTGGTACTAACATCCCACCAAGATTGTCAGATGGATGCATGTACAAGGGACTGCTCGAGTGAATGGTGGACTCCTTGTTCGAGTCCACAATAATGTGCTCAATTTTGTCACCAATAGCTATGAGAATGACTTCAGAGTAACAGGCTACTGGATCGGATCGTCCACGCTCTGATACATATCAAAATCAGTGACGCAATGAAGCGATTGAGCTCGAGATGAGCTCCAATGGTTGAAATGGAGACTTGGAGAAGAAGCCCCAAATTAGGAGCATGTGCGAGAACAAAGAAGATGAAAACTCAGAAGTGGAAGTTTCAATTATATTGACTCTGTAATGTTGTATATATAAGTTACACAATCAAAAGGAAAACTAACAAAACTAACTGTCTAACTAAATAATGGAAACATAACCAACCCAGTCTCCTAACAAACTATCTGAATAGTACAACTGCTAAAGCTATAAGTACAACCTCAATTTTAAATAATGTAATACATCTCAATAAAAGCTAGAAAGTAAGTTCTTCACTAAAAGAGAAATAATTAGGTTGAGTTCTATAAATTGTAGTATCAATTGGGGTTGAGCAAGTTAGAGATTCTAGTATATATAATATTGGACAAGTTGAGCAATGACGCTTGTAACAATACAAAACTTCGCTTGACCCCGGTGACATCTCACAAATGAAATAAACTTTGATTTAGAAGGGTTTTACGATGATTAACATTTAACGTTGATAAAAGATTTCTTCCAATGATTTTTTGGAAAATATGAGAGGGGTTTACAAGGACATTAAGCACCCTGTTTTTATTTGATTTGTGGACAACAAACTTAATCAGTCCATCCAGCACGTAAAACAAGTCTTCTTCGAGCTTTATACGAAAGGCATCATTATGTGACTTCAATGAACAAAAAGGAAAAGGAGTTAATTTCATAAAGGGTTCACGTAGTTCCAAAGCTATCAAAGAAAAGTAATTTTTCTGTTTACGCTCTTAATCCCAACAGCCGAAAGTAGAAGAACCCAAAGAGAAAGAGCATATATATTGGATAAAGCTGACGCAAAAATAACGATTTCTTAAAACAAGGATTTGGTTGACAAGCCCACTATTCTTGGTGATTTAGTTGGGGATTACGTGATAATCATACCTACTTCCCCAACCCCTCCAATTTTCTTACTTTTATCATTTCATTTTATAGATTCATTGACGTGTGTATATATATATATAGAGAGAGGCGGATGTACCCTAGTGCAAGTGGTGTTATCCAACACCGCTTCTTCGAAAAACTTTAGTTATTGCACATATAAATATTGTGCAAAAGGTATAGATATAAATCATATGACACTGTTGAACAAAAGATAGTGTCTGGTTTGATGGTATAGCGCTTCTCTTGCAACGTTGAGGTTTGCGGTTCGAATACTTCGTACGTGTTTCCTTTGAATTTTTTTTCTTTGAAGTCTCTTTTGTTTATTAAAAAAAATAGAACCGTGTCATCTTCCGTGAACCATAATTACGAAAAAGTTCTCATCCTCTATAACTTGTAATTTCTAAGTGACATGATTTGGTGGTGTTGCTCATCTCTATTTCTTATATCCCATATTTATTGTAGTAATTTTTTCATCACTTTAAATTTCGACACCGCTTACAAAAGGTCTTGCGTACGCCCCTATATATATATATATATATATATATATATATATATATATATATATATATATAGTTTTAGGATACGCGCGATGCGCGTGTACTTGTACTATGTGTATAAAATTATAAAAAAATATAAGCCTTTGCAAATATCTTTTTTAAAATATAAGCTCTTGCAAATGATAAATATTGAGCCTATTTAGTACCCAAAAAAAAAGTAGAAGCTAAGCATGAAATAACCAAGATGATATTGAAAGTTTGGTGTTCTTTTTCGTATCGAAATAATAGTCTAGATACCATGTATTCTAGACAAGTCAACTACATAAAGAAAAAAATTAGCGATGAAAAAATTATGTAGTTAAATGATAAAAAATTATCGCTAATCCTATTCAGTGACAAAATTAGTGACAGATCAATAAAAAAATTGAACAGCTACAAGATGAATTTCGTAACTAATTTCTGTTTTTAAAGTTAAATTATGCAATAAAATTTCTTAGTAATAATATTACTTCCTTTTTTAACACGAATTTTTATTGAGGTAATTTAGATATTTTTGTAAATTATTTTACGGCAATTTATTTTTTTATCACAAATGAATCATTACTTTTTTCCAAAAATAATTATTCTTCTCTAAAACCTAATGCCGTAGAAAATTAAGAATAGAAATAAAAGAATTTAACAACCAAGCTTCTAAAAAATACTTTTCATTTAAGTTTTAAAAACAACAAATATATCATATGAAAGGGAAATAAAGAGGCAAAATTGGTCCTTATGATTGACAAAGAACAGAAATATTACACAAAATAGTGAAGTTTCCTTGTTGGAAACTAACGAAAAAAATTCCTCCTACTTTTTTGGATTCTTTTATTGTCTTAATATTTTTTATCCTTATTAGTAGAATATATCAAACACTAAATTACTTAGAAAAAACTTAGTTGATTTAGAACTTTTAAATATTAGGAAAGCTTTTACTTTTACAATTTTATCCAATGTAAAATATATTTTTAAAGGATAAAAAAGGAGAACAACATTTCACTAAGGACCTTCGTACTTTTAATATAGTACTAGTCTCTATTAACGTGCGTTGCACGTGAGAAATGATACATGATGCTTTAGTCAATTGTTTATATGAAGGGATACCAAATCCAATTAATGAGAGAAATATAAATAATACTAATAGAAATATCAATATTATTAAATTAGTATAATACGCGAATTCAATTTAGTTGGACATCGAAAAATTGATGAAAAGTCGAACATACAAAAGACCTTATAATTTTGAAACTTTCATAAGCATGCAAAGCGTGATAGTAATTTCAAATATCAAATACTGCACTTTTATCTCCAATTCCAAAACATGCCCGAGAAAAAGTGTAATTCACAAAATTAACCTCTATAATCAAGCTTGATAATAATTTATTTATTTATTGAGACCTGAAAAAGTATGGATGCAGAAGAAAAAAAAGGACAAACTATTTGTCCTAAATAGTTCGTGAAATATTGTCAATCCCAATTTGAAACAAAGAAAGAACCTTCATTATAGAATTTTAGAGTTCATAAATTTCAATAAAAAAAGATTGAATACCTTTAATTTGTCATTTTACTCTTATTAGTCCTATAAATCTAACATTTTTTAACCGAACAAGGAATACTCCTAAACTTAAAAGGAGTGGAAAGTTCTCGAAGGATTTAATAATTAAATTTACTAACTTTCTTTATTAGTTTTCTTTTACAATCTATAGTTCAAATAAGAAAGGATTTAATATACAAAATTTAGTTAATTTTAAAATTGTAAATATTAGAAAAATTATTAAATAACTATTCACTAATGTTTAAATAGTTAAATGAGTATTTGTTTCAATGTTAGATTTATTTTTGTAGTGGCTGCAACTTTGCACTTCAAACGAAAGCTATCAAAATTTTCCTAGTCGAAATATTAAAGAAAAAGTGAGGATTCCTAATTCCAAAGGAATAAAAAAGAACTGTAAACTAAAGGAATAGAAAGTGTGCTTGACAGGTCCTTTTGGTCAATTTCCAGTTGATTGCCTCAACCTATCAATTGAGTGAGTTGGAGAAGAAATTGAAATAAGAAATATTTCTAAAATTAAAAGAGTTGTAATAAGTTAAACTTGATAAAGGACTCCTAAAACCCGAAAAAAATTGCAACTTTCTGGTTGCCCTATGTGTAGTTTAAATAGGAAAAGACTTATAGTCACAGGTGATTTACAATTATATCCTCAAATTGTACAAATATTTAAGGTTATAAAAGTCGATCAATGATTCAAAAATATTTTAGTCGTTCAATATTTAACATAAATTATTCGGGCTTTTATAATATATATATATATATATGTTTTGTGCTTAGAGTAGCTTCAAAGGGACTTCTTACCGAGTGTCCTCTCATTCTTTTCTAGACCTTCAAAAAAGAGCGCATGACTTACTTGTGACGTTATGGACGCAAGCATGCATCAAACGCGAAAGTGTTGCTAGGTGGGATGGATGAGATGACGCCATTTAAGGTTATGACTTATCAATAAATGAGGTTGGAACGATTTATTGAAAATTAGAGTTTAAATAATTCAACAAACACAAAAGTATGAAGTAATGTCTTTATGTTTGTCTAATTATTAGTTTTTTGAATAAAATGACCTAATATATGCAGTAGTAAAAAATAAGTAATAGATATTCGATGAATTAATCGAGGTGTATGTAAATGGTCTAAGATTTAGCGATCGACTTCAATGCCATATTTGTCTCAATCGAGTAGGTTCTACACAGCATTTGATTCCAACCTCTGATCTTCCAGGATGACATGAATTTCACGAAAGAATTAACATTTGTTTAATGGATCTCACGGCTAGAGTAATATTTTTGGTTTAAAAGTCCAAGAAACAGATAACTGCCTATGCACGATTTTGGGAGGGATTACCGATTACAGACAACCCACTTTGATATTTGAAATTTAATTGATTCTAAATTAAGTTAACTAATCCTCCTTTCTTTATTGGGATTACTCACATTTCCCTCTGTTCACTTTTACTTATTCATTATAGACTTTGCACGCCCTTAAGAAATAATAAATAAAGTGTATAATTTATCATGATACTCATATTAATTAATGCATATGTTTACCCTAAAATTGAATAACAATTAAACTTATATTGTGGTTTTAAGAATATGTGATTGAATCCAATATCAATTGATAAACAAAGAATTAAACAGATAAATTAGTCAATAAGATAAATCAAACCTGTATACGGTAAAAATTGAGGATACCCGATTCTACGGGCTCGAGGGTATGTCTGGAGAATGAGCCAGTATCGAAGTAAGTTCGGACTCAGAGAATATGAATACTAAGGGATCGAGATCAGGCTAAATCAACGTCGTAGTAACAGAATCACGAGATATGCGCAATTGACCACCAATCCCGGCGAGAATCTCGGAACCGGTAGAACCATTAACGGTTAATGATGTCAATCGTGTATTTTACTTCCAAAATTAGAGTCATACCTTATTTAGGATTCCTCTACTATATAAAGAGGACCATGTTCATTTGTAAAGGACACATTATCATTATTATCATCATACGCTCTCATCGATTACACCGAGAAATACAAAGCATTCCGCTCTTTTGTTCGCTCTTAAATCTTCATAGTTCTTATTGTTCATATTACTATTGTTGTTATTACTGTTCTTCGCACTTAATCTTGAGTCTAATCCAGATCGGGGTTGATAACTTGTAATTACACGGGTTTGATCCATTTAAATCGTTTAATTCCTTTATTTATTTAGCTATTTATCAATTGGCATTGAACTAGGTCACGTATCCTTATAACCACATTACAAGTTTAATTGTTACTCGTATTTCGAAGTAAATAGTTTGGCGCATGCCATGGGGCTAAGGATAATAGTGATCGTTCAGTGTTAATTCTGATATCACACACTATTTTACGCTTGTTCTTGTCAAGAGTTTTGTTTTCAGGATAAATCATGTCAAACTCACAAAACACAGTTGCTCATGGTGACAACGGTCTCGGAGAGAATGAGAATATTATAACTCCAGGAATCGAGGTGCCATAAACTGACCTCGGAGGAGCACCGCCCACCAACCGGGTCGATGTCGGTTCGCATATTGCTTTAAACGCGGATTTAGGCGGGGACCCCGATGCAAGCATACGCAGAGAGGGTCGAACTGACGATCGAGGTACTCAGGGCAGATGAGACGAATGTGTTAGTCTCCAAGTTATATTTGAGATGCTGCAAGCCCAACAGAATGTCATTGCCCAGTTGCAAAATCAACACGTGGCTCCGAATAGGGTCGAACAAGAGGCTACTCATCGTATCGAGCCAGTGCCTGAAAGGCCAGGAGATAATACTTCGACAATTGACCCTGCTATAATGAGAATGCTCGAGGAGCTTACTAAGAGGATAGAATCAGGAGAAAAGAAAATTGAGGCCAAAGACAAGAAGGTGGAAACCTATAACTCTAGAGTTGATCAGATTCCGGGGCACCACCGATCCTAAAGGGAATGGAGTCCAAAAAGTTGTGCAAAAACCATTCCCTACAAGTGCGGCTCTGAAGCCTATACTAAAGAAGTTCAGGATCCCGATATACCAAAATACAACGGGACCTCGGACCCCAATGAGCACGTTAGCTCTTATATGTGTGCTATCAAAGGAAATGATTTATAAGACGATGAAATTGAGTCAGTATTGCTAAAGAAATTCGGGGAGATCCTGTCAAAGGGAGCTATGATTTGGTATCACAACTTGCCACCAAACTCTATTGATTCATTCGCCATGTTGGCGAATTCATTTGTAAAGGCACACGCTGGAGCTATAAAGGTTGCAACGAGAAAATCAGACCTCTTCAAGAAGCAGAGAGATAACGAGATGCTAAGAGAGTTTGTATCTCGATTCCAAATGGAACGTATAGAGTTACTACCGGTTGCCGACGATTGGGTTGTTCAAGATTTCACCCAGGGATTAAACGAGCGGAGTTCGATCGCATCACGGCAATTGAAGCAGAACTTAATAGAATGCCCAGCTGTGACTTGGGCGGATGTTCACAACTGATATCAGTCGAATATTAGGGTCGAGGACGCCCAACTAGGAGCCCCTTCGGGCTCAGTGCATCCTAACCGGTCGACAGGTAAGAACCAAAGAGACGTTAATAGAGAATCGAGGCCGAATAAAGATCGGTATCAGCCATATGCTTCAAATAGAAGGAACAATCCGGGACGTAATTCTACCCGGAACGATCAAAGGGGTGACCGAAGAAAGAATTCTCGGGGACTCATGAGCAAAACTGGATTTGACAAATATGCAGATCCTACAAAAGCACCCCAATTATAGGACTACAATTTCAGTGTCGATGCCTCGGGTATGGTGTCGGCCATCGGAATGATTAAAGACACTAGGTGGCCCAGACCTATACAAACTGATCCCTCTCAAAGGAATCCAAACCTAATGTGTAAATACCATGGCACACTTGGCCATAGGACCGGAGACTGCAGCAAGTTGAGAGAGGAAGTAGCTCGATTGTTCAACGAGGGCCATCTTCGAGAATTCCTTAGTGATAGAGCCAAAAATCACTTCAGGGAAAAAGACGCCAACAGAAAGAACGAGCAAGAAGAACCTCAGCATGTTATCCACATGATCGTCGGCGGGTTAAACGTCCCACAAGGACCTATATTCAAATGCACCAAAGTATCAACCACGAGGGAGAAACGGATTCGAGACTATGTGCCCGAAGGCACTCTCTCGTTCAACGACGAAGAAGCGGAAGTCATCTCACAGTCGCACAATGACGCCCTGGTAATTTCTATTTTGCTAAGTAAAATTCAAGTTAAACATGTTCTCGTGGGTTCAGGTAGCTCGAAAAACATAATCAGGTCAAGGGTCGTAGAGCAGCTCAGCCTACTAGATCAGATTGTACTTGTATCTCGGGTCCTAAACGGCTTCAACATGGCTAGTGAAACGACAAAGGGAGAAATAATCTTACTAGTGAACGTGGCCAGGACTGCCCATGACACAAAATTTCATGTCATCGAAGGTGGCATGAGGTACAATGCACTGCTAGGAAGACCATGGATCCACAACATGAGGCCAGTACCGTCGACCCTTTACCAAATGATGAAGTTCCCGACAATGGATGGTGTGAAAACAGTTTATGGGGAACAACACACTGCAAAGGAGATGTTTGCAGTTGACGAGGTGACGCCGATATCAGCACCTTCGACCTCAGAAAAGTCGAGCATCAAAGATAAGCAAGTGGCCAAATAGCAATCACTGTCCCCAGCCTCGACCGAATAGGATAAACAAGTAATCGAAGATGATGAAGAGTATTTTCTCACTCCTCGAACTTTTGTCATTCCCGAAGAATCGGATGCAACCAAGTCGACGGTTGAAGGTCGAAGAGCTGGAACAGGTGATACTCATCGAGTATCTACCCGAACGTAAGGTATACCTAGGATCGGGGTTAACCCCGAACTCAGGAAAAAACTCATTAAATATGTACTCCATTCTTTTCTCCACTTTTTGCGCACCGGAGTGTGCTTTTATGAAGGAATCTGCAAGCTCAGCAAAAGAATCAATAGAGTTTTCAGGGAGAAGAGAATATCAAGTTAGTGCTCCTTTGGTTAGTATTTCTCCAAACTTTTTGACTAAGACCGACTCAATTTCTTGTTTTGTTAAGTCGTTGCCCTTAACTCCGGTGGTAAAAGCAGTCACATGGTCGCGTGGGTCGGTTGTCCCGTCATAGTTAGAAACATCAGGCATTTTGAACTTCTTGGGAATAGGCAAGGGTGTTGCGCTTGGTTTCCAAGGTTGTTGAGAATATCTATCAACGTCAATGCCTTTGATAACATGTGGCACTCCATGAATTTGTTCGATTCGATCATTTTGTTCCTTCACCTGTTTCTGCAAGGTTAGTAATAACGTTTGCAATTCAGAGCTATTAGACATACCTGGTCTCGTTTTGAGAGATTCATTAGGAGTATCTCCCCTTCTTGAGTTTGCCAACCCAAACTGATGATTTTNAGCTTACATACTCTGCCATCATTTGCTTTACTTGATCTTGTTCTACAATTTGATCATTACCATTATTATTGTTGTTGGATCTTTCTGGGGATTTCTCCCTTGAACCTCGTGGGGTTCCTGCGGGTGATGGAGTTCCATCCCTTTGTTGGTTATTGTCGTTGGGGTTCGACATAGTTCAGAGGATATTGCTTGAAAAGCAAACAAAGATTATTAGATTTCCGGTAACAGAACCAATTTGTTTAACCAAAGAATTAGATCCTTTGACCAAAGCTATTTTTAGGATGAACGCGGGTTTCTGATAACCAAGGTAATAATGATAATTGCAAATAAATAAGTAAATAGAAAATAATGAGATGCACAGTAACTAAAGTGTATTATAATCGTAGTTCGAATGTCCCTTAGAAGTTATATTTTATTCCCTTATATAGGGAATTTCTTAATATAACGTCTACCTTTTACAATAATCGTACATTAATGACTAACTATGACATTAATGTAATGTTACAAAGAGTAACCGTAACTGTTGCGTGAAGGTTGTGTAACGTGTGGATCATTAATCGAAGATCTCTGAATCTGCCCGTAACTCTATCCGGATTCATTCCGACCGTGTCTCTTCCTTGTCTCAATCAGGTTGAGTTTTCCGTAGCTGATTACCCTGTAGGTATATTGTGCCGTGCCTCTTTGCTTCGTACCTCTTTATAGAATCTTGTCCATCTGTCATGTTTTTATTGCTCCACATAACTGGCTGAGTCATCAAGAATTATTACACGTGTGAAGCTCTTTTTACCAATACACTCGGGGCAACTCCTTTGCCTCGATCAGACAATAAAATCGGGTAGGCCCGATTTCGATCGTATACAACATATTTTTGATTTGAGAAAATAATTTGAAATGAGTAATTAATACTGTGGGTATAACATGAAAAACAAATTATCTTTTTTTGATATGCTAGAAGTGACAAATAAAAGTAAAAGTTTTACTTCTAAAATATTGGACAGTAAAAGTGAAGGATGGGAGTGTAAAGATTTCTATGTTAGTGTATTGGAAAAATGGATCTCATACTTTACTAGTGTTGGTGAGGAGTCTTGTTTAGACACGTATGTTAGAAAATAGTGAAGTCCAGAACAAGGCCCTCGATTTTTGGATATCATCACTACAAATACTTTTGATGAATTGGAAAAACAAAAATACTTTTGATGAGGCCTTGACTATTTGGCATGGATTGTGTAATACCTTCATGTATTTATTTTTTCTCTTAGATTTTGGAGACCAGAGATGATGATGTAAGAGAAAAGAAAAAGAAAAGCTTCTGAAGTCATCTATCTAGCTTATGATAGGCGGAGTTGGAATTTGCATTTTATGGTTTTTAAATTCTAGGATAATAATTTTTAATATTAATTTATGTTTAAATTTAATAAATTTGTTAACACATATACAGAGGAGGACAAGAATTTTAAGTCTTTAGTTTTGGATTTTCCATCATTTTAAGTTATATTAATGTACATATGCAATAAAATTTTTTGAGACAAATACTAACTTTGAACTAAAGTTATTAGGTTCTAGCTCCGTCCCATACTTATACATAGTGTAGCCATAAAACTACCGCGTTCCGTGGAATCCATATATTTATTTACCTCGCTCCTGTAACTTATACTGTAATTAAAGTTTGATAGTCATAAAGGGCTCAAAAGAGCTCACCACGTGCATGAAGTATTCTTGATAGCTCGTACGAGTAAAGATTTTGATTGCCATTGGAAGAAAAAGGATCCACCAGACATAGTTTTAAGTAAATATGAGTGAAGCAATGAGAGAACGGAAGGAATAATAGCAGTGACAGATTGGTGAAAAGGCCTAATTGTAATTATGTGCATTTAAACATAACCAGATGTACAAGTTCAGAAGCATTCAATTTATGAGGATAGTAATAATAGTCCTAAATCAAGAAGAGGCCCCAAATTAAAGAGGGCGGTTAGTTAATAGAGAGTAAAAACAAAGGAACAGGTCCCCAATAAAGACATCCCACGTGCCCTCATGTGACCTATTTTGTGAAGTATGAATCTGGGTTAGAGCCACCCTGCCAAGGTTAAAACATCTAATTCATTGACAAAATTAAGCCCCAATTTTGTTTAAAAAAATGGAAATACTGCCCCTTCTTTCTAATATCCACATGTTCTGTTTTGGTAAATTTAATGCTCTAGTATTGAATTATTAATGGAACGAGTCACAAATCAAATTCAAGTCTCTTCTACATAGTTTTAGCAGAAATCCAATGACAAGGATATTAAAAATACATTTATAAACAACGCGGCTGGATTATGCGTTTAAGAAAAGAAAAAAAAGAATCTCTGAGTAAAACAGGCTGCTTTTGAGTAAAAATATTACAAAATGTTATAAAACAATATAAAGGGAAGATGAGTATTTTAGAGAAAAGAAGAGAGGGAATTTTTTTATTGATTGAGATCAATTACAATAGAATAGAACGCCTCTATTTATAGGAAAAAAGTGACTTAGTCACCAAGTAACAAACCCTAAAAATCTCTCTAAAATATAGACATTCATCATAAAAAAAATACTATTTATACCACTCTCTCTTGAATGTCTATTCAACAGATAATGTGCCTAGTTAAAACCTTAATTAAAACAAAATGCAGCCGGAAAAAAATTCTAGATAAGAAAAAAGAGTACACATGTTTAGGATTACACTTTTGGTTGCCTCGTTAAAAATCTTGCAAGGAAAAACCCAGTGGGACAACACCTTGTAAAGGAAAAAGAGTACAACGCGTATAACTCCCCTGATGAGAGCATCAATTCACATCCTTGAGCCTTCGCATCTTAATCTTGTGCACTAGCTTCTTGGAGGTTGACGTCGGCGGGGATTTGATGAATAAATCATCCATATTACTTCAATGAATATGTGGCATCTTGAAAATCCTCGCTATCACATTATCATGCTTATAAAGAATTGATAATTCATTCCACGTAATTTTTTCTCAAATGTTTATCATCTCTCCCCCTCATGTTAGAAAAACTAACTTGCTTCCTCAACTTTGGGAACTCATCTAAATAATAATAAGATGAAATTATTTGGTTCCTGACCCTGAACGACTTGTGAGGGGAGAATGCAATATACTTTCGTATACAACCTATATCAAACTGATATAGATAACTTTGTTCTCATAAGCAATAGTTTAACTATTAAGTGGATGCAATCAATAAATCGTTTTGCTAAACCAGCTGTGATGTAACCCAACTTATCAAGATGAACTGTCTTGAATAGTAAATCTGAAAACTATGCTCTAAATTAAATTATTGAGCAAGTTACCTCACAAACACCAGGTTGGGTTAATAATAATCGCACATACAACTATCTCATAGATGCATCATATGTGGTATACATGGCAGGTGAATGAGCCCATAGTCGCCTTTGATATTTCCAGAATTCAAGGGATTCAATCCCGTAATCGCGAGAACAAGCAAAATAAGAGAATTCGTAAAGAACTTTCTTGTTCTTTAATATTTATCCATATGAATTCTCTTTTATTTTGCACATCATACTTAAATTAATATGGCTAAACCAATTATGCCAACTAGATAAATTATCAATATTGATAAAATGTCAGGTTTATACCATGACGTGTGCAATTGTCAATGAACTCCAAGTTTATTTTGACATTCTTTTATTTATGTAGTACAAACTGGAGAATAAAGCGAGTAACTTTTCACATACATATTACCCCACTGCAAGTTGTAGTAATAAAAGATATTAGATCTTTTCTTTATTTATAATCTCAATATAACCTACCGCCTTCGCGAATACTTTAGAAATTCAATAAGTTTCTTTGAGACTTGCTACAACATAATAAATTGACATGATAATCAATTGTATTTCTCCAAAATAGTAATCATTGGCTCTTCCAAAGCTCTCAATTAATTTGGTAATACCACATATTCATCAACATCCATATGGTGAATATAACTTTTAAAGAGAAAGTTATAAATTATGGTCATCGTCAAAATTATATGCAAGATATGGTTCTTGCATTACTGTTGTCTTTTAATAATCACACTACCATAATGGCATAATCAGAATAGGTACCTGAGCAATGACCATTCATGCCATAATAATGAAATTATTTTCTTATTTCATCTCAAACCTCTTTTTAGAGATGAGTGTGGTATATACACTACTACTAGCACGTTCATATTACTTTAAATCCAAAATATAATCATGAAGGAAGTTCATGGAACAATTGACAATCATTATACTCAATCCCAATGCTTCTACTCAATTGGTTAGAGTCTCGTGCTGATAACGTGTTATAAAACAATATAAGGAGAAGAAGAGTATTTTAGAGAAAAGTAGAGAGAGGGAATTCTTATTGACTGTGATCAATTACCATAGAATAGAACCCCTCTATTTATAGGGAAAAATGACTTACTCACCAAGTAACAAACCCTAAAATATAAACATTTACCATAAATAAAATACATTTTATAACACAAAATGATTTCTTCTTGCTTAAATCTTACACCCTTCGGTCCAAAATAAGTGATTTTTTGATTGTTTTCACATAAATTAAGAAACCCACCTTTTAATATTAATTAATAATATAATTAACCTTTACTATCTATTCACATAAACACTCCTAACACATATTCTAATATTATTTATTCTAAAGGCAATGTAGAAAAAAAATAATTAATTTATTCTTAAAATTTGAAAAGATCACTTGTTTAAAAGACTAAAAAATTACTTATTTTTTGAAGAGAGGGAGTGACAATCAGGTTGGCCGAAACGAAATACAGTAGTACATAAAATAAGGTGTACTCCATGTTAGAGTAGAAAAATAAACAAAGTACAAGAAAGTATATACTACTGTCAAATGATAGCACCTCGGATATATTAATTGTGGGAAGGTGAGATAAATGCTGCCATTCCGTAGCTCCCTACTCCCTAGCCCGCCTACATACATCCTCTCCTTCCTTTAGCTACGTTCTTGCCGGTAGTTCTTCCATTCCCTTTAATTGAATTTTTGACATTTGTTTTTGGTCCGTAATATTTAATTTTTCTAGACCTCAAGAAAATATTTATGATAGTTGCAATAAATAAATTAAAATTAATATGATCAATTATATTATTAATTAATATTAAAATATAATTTTTTTAATATATATAAGAATATAAAAAAATTAGTTAAAACGGACCGGGGTAAGTAATTCATTTATGTAAAAACATTTGCTAAACGCACGGTCAGTCAGATATTTTGAATTCGATCTGATTATTGTTTTCTTATTAATGTTGTTTCCCCCTAAGATATTCAAGATACCCAAGGTGGTTTATGCTTTACAACTCCCCCCTCAAGCCACACCTTTTTTGGTGAAACACGTTTGTTTGCAGTAATTTTGTGTAGAAAAATAAAACTGCAATAAAAAATAACAATTAAAAAAAGATTTTATTACTAATAAACATTGCGGGTTACAATTATTTTTATCCTTTAATTTTTCCTTTCAATTTGTTCTACGTGATTCGAGGGCTTTAGTGACGTATTTCTCGAACGTATGATTTTGAGCGAGACATATTTGACATGAATATTCCAAGAGTTACATGGAATTTCGAAGATCTCTTTGTGCATATTCCGAGATGTTATGAAATTACTGAGATCGTCTTTAAATGACATAGTCTTATTTATAGGTATGAATTAGGATTTGAGTGGAGTAGTCACTAAGTAACCCTAACAGACTCCTAATATTTTAAGAATCATCTTGAATTTAGAATTTAACTTGGCATGTTATAATTTCAATGTCTACAATGTCAATTAATGCTTTTAGCGAAACTAAGGGGGAAGATGATTAAAAAACATTTAATAGTAGAACTCAAATTGAGTTACAGTGGTGGAAGCGGAATTTGCATAAGAGAATTCAAAAAATAAAAAAGTTAAACACTTGAAGAAGCTAAGGAAATTTAAAATATATATATCTGAAAAAAAGATATAATTTTGTATATATGGTATAATTTTCAAGGAAAAGGTTCGGCTAAACTCTGCCAACCTAACTCTACCCTCGTATGTTACAATATATTCAATTGGTTTTGTGATCTATTATAAAAAAATTAGTTATATTTTACTTTTATATGCAAAAGATACTATTCATATCGTAGAAGATTATATTAAACAATTTCGTCGAATTATATATTCCAATAAGTATTTAAATTTTGAAAGAATAATATCAAAATTACATGAACCTGATATTTTAAATTCCAAAGATAAAATATACTAGTACTAGTTAACTTCTTTGCTTGATTATTTCCTTGCTAACTTTTAACAACAGAGTACTGACAGTAAAAAAAAAAAAGAAGGGAATCCGCACCGGTGGTGTCTCCCTTCTCCGGCAGCTTGGCACGGCGGCCCCAACAGAGTCACCGGCTAGTCAAACTCAAACGCAAATAAGAGTTTGTACGTATCTGGCATTTCCAGGTAAGTCACGAGCTGATGATACAAAAATAAAAAAAGACAGAGCAAGGTGTCCCCCCACCCCACCCCACCCTTATACCCAATCCATCTATCGCTCTCATTCCAACTATTCCTATTCACTCACTCTCATGTCCATAATAATTGTCCCCTCTATCCTTCATCTCCTTCACAAGCAAAGCAACCCCTTTGTCAGTTCCATCATTACTAATTCTTCGTATTAATAATGCATGTATATTATCCTCTTTACGCTTTTTCTTAACCTCCCCCCCTTCATCTTCATTCATAACTTTGTTCATATAATTGAGCAAATTAAATTCAGTTCTTATACTGTTCTGCTTCTTGGAATTAGTTTATTGTCAATGACTCGTCTGTTGCGATCCAAGTCGTATACATTTGGTCGTGTCTCTGCTTCCAACTCCTCTGTTCTAGACTTGTCCCCTCGCTGCTCCTCTCTCTATGACTACGAACAAGTAGATGATGAGGAAGAAGGGGAAGAGGGGTTTTTAAGTCCGGACCAGAGGCAACGGAGTCGGGTTCGGGCTTCCGGTGGACGTCAGAGCAATCATAACAACCCCTCTCCAATTCTGGCGGTAGTTGTGGCGGCGCTCCGGAAGTCGCTGGTGACTTGCAGTGTAGATAGAGATGACGTCGCTAACATGGACATTGGATGGCCCACCGATGTCTGCCACGTTTCTCATGTCACCTTCGATCGCTTTGATGGCTTCCTTGGCCTCCCTATTGAGCTCCAGCCTGAAGTCCCCCGTAAAGTCCCCAGCGCAAGGTTCCTCTTCTCTTTCTTATCCTAGTACTATAATTTCTTTTCTTCTTTTCAATTTTAAATTTCCAAGGAGGTGAGTTTATCTGTGGTATGTTGGGGTACAGGATTTACCCAGATCTGGGAACTACATTTTCGTTAATTTATCTAGCTTACAGCCAACGAGAAACAAATTAAATGTGAAGAAATGATATGGAAGTAAGACCTGCGGGAAAATCATTTTACCAGTTTTGAGATAATAGGACATGAAATTGATGTGAAATTTATATAGTTGATCCCAACTAGTTTGAGATTGAGTATAGTTGATTGAGTGACTGATATACTAGATATAATGCCGACAAATGAAATGCTGAATATGTTTCATCCTGCTGTTGAAGTTGATATGCATAAGTAACCGAGTGAATTGCTCAATTGATATTACCCATCGTAAGGAAAGCAACAAGGGCAGTCCGATGCACAAAGCTCCCCTATGGGCGAGTCCTGTGAAGGATTGGACTACATTGGTTCTTATGTACACAACCTTGCCTTGTTTTTCTGCAATAGGCTGTTTCCGTGGCTTTAATCTTTTACCTCCTGGTCACATGGTGCAACTTAGCCAAGGTTCCCCACCATCATAAGGAAAACAATTATCTTTAGGAAAGAATTTCAAGATACTATAGATGTATTTTGTTATACTATCATCAACGCTGCTAATTTAACATTAAAATTTGCTATTTGGATTTTCTTTTCTTTCAGCTACTACTATTGCTTGCACATTTTCACCTGATTATTGCCCTAGCTTAATGTCTTGCTCATCTCTTCTGCTGATTCTTTATGCTGATAAGTTTTAGTTTACATTTTTGTTGTACTTTGCAGTGTAAGTGTTTTTGGAGTATCTGTTCAGTCAATGCAGTGTTCGTATGATTATAGAGGAAACAGCGTGCCAACAATTCTTCTTAAGCTGCAAAGTCGTCTGTATACTGAAGGAGGCCTGCAAGTATTCTTCTTTCTTTGTTCTTGAATAATCTAAAATATGGCTATTGGCATTAGATATGCTGAAACTTGCATTCTTTTTGGTGATTTGGTTGAAGGCAGAAGGAATATTCAGGATAAATGCTGAGAATAGTCAAGAAGAAACAGTGAGGAACCAGCTGAATAGAGGCATTGTTCCATATGGAATTGATGTTCATTGTTTGGCCGGATTGATTAAGGTAGCTTTAACATATTCATCCTTCATCCATCTTCATTTCTTGCTGCGTTTTTAAGTTGAAATTAACAACTAGAATAGATGCTAGCAAGATCTTGAAGCTCTGAAGTAAACTGAAATGCAAATTTAATTATCCACCTTTGCCTAGCCTGTTTAAGTACTTTCCCGGTCTATTGTTGCATATATGTCAATATGCTAAATGGTGTATGAAAAAGCAAGTTTGACCTTTGGAGTCCATTACAAGATAGATTAGGGAAAACGATCAGCAGATCAAAGATTTGGCATAGAAGTTACTGGGTCTGGGCAAGAATGGGAAATCAAAAAAACTTTTGAAAACTTAACATGCATTTACCCTTTTCTTTAGTACATAATTCTTGTGCAATTTTGGAAGCGAACAACAACAACATACCCAGTGTATTCTCATTAGTGGGGAATTTTCGGAAGTGTACAAACCATGAAATTGGTCAACCAAAAAGATGCTTCTTGAACATAAAAGAAACAAAGATGAGTGTTCTAGGCGCTTTCTATGAGATTATTGTCCAAAGGAGCATATCGTAGGTCTTAGTTTCTCTTTTCCGATGAACTCTTTCTGTACATGAGGTAACTGCACTGCTTATTGCTACTGTGTCAAGATCCTATATAAATTTATGCTCATTAAGACTGTTCTTTGATGAAAAGCTGATTAAACTTCCGTCTTAGACAGGTTTCTTAGTATCATATATGGCTTGTCATTTTGTGCTCTGGTTGATAAATCCATTCGTGGTTATTGTGTTAGTCTTTTGGTGATAATACTATAAGCTAGATCTGAACTGCCTTTATTTCTTGAGAAAAGTAGCCCTCGTATAATATAAATATCTCAGGGACTGGAATAGTACACCAGAATAGTGTTTTATGACTTTAAATTTTGTTTTCAGATAGACCCCTGAATGACAATGTAAACCCTATTTCAATGACAATCTACTTGGCCAGAAATATTCTTTATCACTCTTAGAAAATTGATGAGCAAACACTTTCCATGTGTCTCCAGGCATGGTTTAGGGAGCTGCCTTCGGGTGTACTAGATTCTCTAACCCCGGAGCAGGTGATGCACTGCAACACTGAAGAAGACTGCACCCAACTAGTGAAGTTACTTCCTCCAACTGAAGCTGCACTGCTCGACTGGGCAATCAATTTAATGGCAGACGTTGTGCATAATGAGCATTATAACAAGATGAATGCAAGGAATATTGCCATGGTTTTTGCTCCTAACATGACTCAGGTACTTGAGAACTTTTCAATAGTCTAGCTTTTACTTATTATGTTTTCCTTCGCGAATGCATGTTTGATGGGAACAGAGATCAGAGGGTTAGTTTTACCCAAATGTCTAAATTGGGAATGATATGGTATGTCCTTTGGTGAATTGTGTTTCATATACTAATGATGGGATAATAAATCATGCAGATGGCTGATCCATTGACTGCACTGATTCATGCAGTCCAAGTCATGAACCTCCTTAAGACGCTCATTATGAAGACCCTTCGTGAAAGAGAAGAATCAGATGTTACACGCCAAATACAGTCGTCATGTGCTAATAATACCAGTTTCATGGTAGATTATCTGGATGGCTATTCTTGTGAAAAACAAAATGCTGGTAAACTCTCAAGAAGTGCCACTTTAGACGGAATAGAATGCGAGTCAGGGGAGCAATTCTGGAACTGTAAGAGTACAAGTGATGCTGGAGAGGAATGTGATTCTGTTGTGAGGACCTCTCCAGTTGCTCGCAGAAGACAAACACTAGAGAGTAGGTTTAGAGAGGGATTGGACACTGAAGAGGGTGAGAACACAATGATTAGACTTAATTTTAGGAAGGGAATGCAAAAGCTATACAGGCATCCTGTATTTCAACTGAGTAAGCCAGTGAAGAAGAGCAGACTTATCGGGACTGTAAATAGTAGGAGAGGAGGTGGAGAAGCATTGGCATGAGATGGGTGACCTCAGGATGGGATCTGTTATCTCTTTGATCCTTAATATTTGCTGCAGTTTGTACTAATATTGGTATCAATAATGTTTGATCCATAATCTAGTGAGAGAAGCATTTTATTTGTAGAGTGTTCCAGGTACTAACTTGTAGTTTGATGATGTGCTTCAGAGTATAATTTGTTACTTCATTTGCCAGCTACCCTAGAGCAACAACAGCATTAGGGGAATTATGTATACTTGGTAATGTTGGACTCAAATATTAGAAATGAGCAGAAAGCAGTATTGTTTATATTTAAAGACTCCATGTGTTTGCCATTTGGTGAATTTTGGCAAAGAGCAGGGCATAGTGTCAACTGAAGAAGCTACTTTATACACACGAAGCACCTTATACTATAGCTCTTAGCTTGCTTCCTTTCCAATTGTCAACTGGTACTATTGGATTGGCATTATACTCCTCCATTGCGTTAATCTTTTTGTATTATTCTCACAATTATTTTCAAATTCTTGATTGTTTTAACTTCTTTGTTGCAATTTTCATATAAGGTTTTAATATTTGGTGAATAAAATGTGCAATTGTTTAACCTCTGGGCCTGTCAAGTCAGCATCATGCAGGGTGCCCTGGAGAAAGCCCAAGGTATCACCATTCACCAGACCACCGTGATGGCACAGGATGTCCTTAATAGGAAAGGAGTCCGGAACCAAAATGTTGTCCATTTGCCTCAAAGAACCAAAATGGGTGAAAAAGATTTTGGGCACCATAATATATATAGCGTGGTATTTCATCACGCTATACCTTAATGGCTGTTTGTCCGTTAAGGTATAGTGCGGTGAAATACCACACTATATTTGAACTCAAATGGGTGGGAAGGTATAACGCGCTATACTATAGAACGGTATATATGCGTGCTATACCTACATAAATAAGCGGGCCATCTCCTTCCCCAACAAAACAAAACGTTCCCTTCCCCCATTAAAAACCTCCCAACAACATTGTCCCCCCCCCCCCCCCCCCCCCCTCCTTTTTTTTAAAGCAAAAATAATTCGTTTGGAGCCTACCGATCCTACAAAAAGTGTAGATTCTCGGTTCCACATCCTAGCTAAGGCGTTATCCCGTAGTGGGTTGCTCGTTCGTCTCCAAATCACCAAATCTTCAAGTTTCCAAAAAATTAAAATCGAGGTATTCCGACTTAGTTTTTGTCAAAACTCGTGTATAAAAAGTGACTATTAGTTATTTTTTACTGTGCTCTATGTTATTTCGTGATTGTTTTGCTATTTAATTAATTTGTTATTTTTTATCCGGATTATATTTTTAGTGTGCTAAAAAGATTAGTAAAATAGAAAAATTGTTATTAGTTATTAAAAAGAATGTTAATTAGTTAATCATCTTGTGGTGTTTTTTTGTGATTAAATTAATTTATTGCTTTTATCTGGTTTAGATTATTTATTTGCTAAAAGACTAGCAATAAATTATTATTTTAGGAATAATTAATCTTACTCAGATGTTATTGATGTACATATATGAATGTGTGACTTTAGTTCCCTGTAGTGGTATCTTGTGCCTTAATGTAGTGCTCGTATTTGTAATATAGTGCCTTTTAGCATAGTAAAATGTAGTGCCCTTTAGCGTAGTATCTTTGTAGTATTGAAATTAATCCTTTAATTATCTGTTAAGCCCAAAAATATCTGAAAATAGCTGATAGTTCAAACACAAACTCTCTGAGCCAACATATAAAATAATAAACTAACATACAAAATAATAAACTAATATGTAAAATAACAGACCTGTTGAGTGATAAATTGGAAAAAATTACTCATCATGAACACAAGAACATAGGATACCTTGGTGCAACTGGGCCTCAAATATCGAGTCCGGAACCAAAATGTGATTCATTTAGACTCAAACTAAGTATTTTTATATGAATATTTAATAATTAAATTCTTTATAGTTATGACAATTAATTATTTAATTTTATTATAGTAAAAAATAGGTGAGTAACAAACAAACATATAAAATAATAAACTAACATGTAAAAAAAGAAACAAACATATTAAATAATAAAAAATATAAAAAATATTAAAGTAACATATAAAATAATAAACTAACATATAAAATATAAAAATATAATATAGAAAATGTATCAACCTAATTAACAATATAGTAAAAATATCGAATAAATTTTAATATTAAGATATTGCAATGTATTTAAAGATGTTAAGCAATGAAAAAGAAAAATACTTTAATTGATATTGTTCAATTTAAAGTAGTCGTCATGGAGGTTCCGCCTGTGCATCCCGGACCTGCCTCGCTAGAGCTATTGTTGCTACATACCGATCTTAGGTATTTGTACATATGGGAGGGGCAGTTATTGGCTCAGACGTTCTGTGCCAGACGAGACGATATGTGGGACTTTCTTAGGGCCCACCATCTCCATCCCCGTATAGTCATACGCCTTCAGGATATAGGTTTCTATAGGATTATTGAGATCGGCCGGTTGCAGTTGGAGTGGTCGTTGATCACGACTTTGATAGAGCAGTGGCGACCGGAGACGCACACATTCATTTACCCATTGGCGAGGCTACTATCACGCTTCAGGACGTGAAGGTTCTGTATGGGCTGCTGGTTGATGGACATCTTGTAGCTTTACCGTATGCTCTCAGAGATTATACGGGATTGCAGTACCTGGAGATGTTACAGCGACTTATCGTTTTCCAGCCAGCGGAGGAGGCTGCATTGGTTGAGGCTAGTCGTTTGCAGTTGACGCCCGTCCAACTGCATCTGGAGGCAATGCATGCGAACATTACGGATGATACATCGGATCTTCATATTAACTGGTACACGAGATTGTTGATGCTGCTTATGTATGGAGGGGTATTGTTCTCGAACACTTCGGGAAACCTAGTCAGCTTGAGATTTCTTCATCATTTTGAGCGGCTAGATGATTTTCGTGGTTACAGCCAGGGTGCAACTGTTCTTGGTTACTTGTATATGCAGATGTGCCGGGCGAGCATGGGCACCCAGCGAGACGTTGCCGGATTTTTGCCGCTGCAGCAGGTGAAAACATAGTCGATTGTTTTCATGATTATAACATACATAGTAAAAATATACCTTAAATATTACGTCCACATTGTATATTTGGTTTGGGCCTCGGAGCGGTTCCTGCAGTTGCAGCCACCTCTACCACCCATCCCTCCGGATGCACGACCTCCATCATTTCTCCCTTTATCTAGGAGGTGGGTTGATAGGCGAAGCTACGAACGTGAGGCCGAGGCTCGACATAATCTCCCTTATTGCAGGGATTTGTTGGATTTGCTGGAGGGCGCGCAGGTACATGTATACTTAAGTTTACTTGGCCTAGCTTTATATGTGTTGCGTATACTCACGATTCCTATTTTTGCTTAATAGTTCATTTGGATGCCATACAGCGACGAGCTAATAGGTGGTTTGCCCAATTATTGCTCGACTGACCGACTTATGTGGAGCTCTTCTGTCCCGTTGATGTGTCTCGATATTGTCGAACATGATGCCACTGACGAGTCCTTTGCTAGTTTGGTTGACCTCACCTTGTACCTACTCCGCCCGCTTGGCTTAGGACACATTATTAGCTGGATGATCATTCCAAGGTTGACCAGACATACGTGGCTTGGCTAGAGGCGCAAATTGATATTTGGGACCGTCGGCATGACCTGATTCCGCCACCCCCTCCACCTGAGCATACGAATGGTGAGCATGAGTATATGGGCTGGTACCGTAGTGTTACCCGACTATTCATCAGGAATCCCGTTCATCGCGCTGGTGGTCGGTACATTCCATACGCCGAGAGGCATGAGGTGATAAGTAGGGTTTTTACTACTTATTTGCACTATTTTACTTTTGTTTTAGCTCAAAATTGCTTAAAAGTATTCCCGAAAACTGATGAAATATTATTTCTTGCAGAAGTATTGGGAAATGAGCCAAAGAGATAAAAATCAACTCAAGAAGGAGTATTTTTTACAAGGACTAAAACAAAGTAAAAACAGCAAAGTGCGGACCGCACAATTATTGTGCGGCCGCAGAAGATGAGGTTCAGAGAGATGGTGTTTTGGGTCCATGAAGAAGTGTGAACCACACTATTATTGTGCAGCCACAGAGATCAAGAGTGCGTCCGCACTCAGAAATATGCGTTCCGCAGAAGTCTCTCATGTCAAGTTCAAGTTCAAGAGTGCGGCAACACTCATAAATGTGTATCCGTAGAATCTGAAGAAGTGTGGCCGCAATCCAGAATTGTGCGGCCGCAGAAGTTCATCCTGTCAAGCCAGCTTTAAAGTGCGGACCGTATACAGAATTGTGCAGCGGCAGAACCTCTACATGGGCAATTTTGTCCGATAATTTCAGCTGGGTATAAATAGTTCTTTTTGTCAAATTTAGGTTAAGTTTGAACAACATATTGTAGATAGCCGTTTTTCTTTTACTGTTTTTATCATTTTAACATTGGATTTTCTCCCCTTTATCATCTATTATGAGTTTAATCTTATTTATTTCTTTAGTTTCTTCAATTTTATCTATGAGTAGCTAATTTCTTAGCTAGGGTTGTGACCCAAACCTAGTATGAGTGCCTAATGGCTGTTTAATTTAGGCCTTGTTTGTGATTGGGTAAGTGATATTTAGCCTAGTTATAGTTGAATTTTAGAATGGTTGCAAATATTGATTCAAGCCTAATTGACCTAGTCTCTACTTGAGAAAGAGAGACTAAGTCTAGGAAAACTAAGCTAACAAGGAATTGGGTGAACTCAAGAAATTGATAGCCCCAATTAAAGGGTTGAATCTAGAGATAGTAAGACCCGACTTGAGCATCTATCACTTTTTTATGAATTACCTATTTGGACTTGAGAAAGCCAAATTGGGCAAAACCACTCTAACTACCGAGAGGTATCGAGTAAGTAATCGGGTGTGATTGTTATATTACAACCTCACCAACCAAACCTGCCCTAAATCCCGCAATCTGTTAGTAACCACCTAGGTCGAAGTCACAACCCTAGATCTTTTATAAACTTGGAAAACACCAAAAATATCATTCCTTAGCTTTTCATTTACAAACAATAGCATAAATTAGAAGTAGAAAGAAACAACCAAGTATGTGGAAGTGAATTTTTGGCACGTCATACACCTAGTCGAGATATATACCTAATCCAATATAGTCTTTATGAGGAATCGACCCCGACTCACATTGGGTAATTATAATTGCATCGACTGCTTCACATTCCCAATCAGTGGTGTGAATTTGGGCCACATCATGAGGTACTGGTATGTTACTTGTTATACTTACATATAACGTTGACCAAGCGTTCCGTAATTAATATTTTACATATTGTACAGGCTATTGGCTTACATCTGTTCTACCAGTTGGGGCTACAGATGCATCAGCATACCGACGAGGGAGCGACCTCTTTGCACTAGTATGACCGTCAAGTTACAGATCTGGCTTCCCGGATATTGAGGCAAGCCTAATGACGAGCGCTTAGGTCACGAGGCTGATTATCTTCCGCCATAGCAGTACCATCGTGGCCACCAGTGGATCGTGAACGTGGTCGACGTGGCAGGCGTGCCCAGAGAGGAAGAGGTGTCCCACGAGGCTGTGGGAGTCGGCGAAGCCGTGGTCCCCAACAAGGGGGCGTTGAGGCACTTGTTGAGGATTTTGGAGTTGATCAGTCGGGTGACCACCCTGAGCCAGACGATGCTCCTTATGATATGGTATCATTCAGCCTTCAGCCGACGTAAAGGACTTCGCAGGTGACCCCCATTAGCTCCATTGTTGATCGCGGTCACGACCATTACGCAGTAGGAGTAGGATCAATATTTTCCTGATTGACCAGGGCCATCGACAGTTGCTGAGGGTCATCCGGTACGAGAGGTGCATAGTGGGCGACGAAGTTATGACTCATCATCGAGGGTTGCTTAGGAGTGTGTCGCTACTCAGGCGCATGTTTGTTTGTATTACTATTATTTCTATTTGTTTTAATCTCATTAATTAGTCATCAGTATCTAAAGCGTTTTTTTTAAAGGCAACATCCTGGGCCATCGTAGAGGCCACTTTGTGCGATACTAATAGGCCTGAGACAAATGATTATATTCAGGAGCTCGCCAAGACCATGGTAAGACCATTAAATTTTTTTAGCTAACACGTACATTAGTAATATATATTTCATATATTAAAATATTTTATTATTTTGTAGGTTAATGCTGGACCGACAGTCCCCTCTACCGAGCCTGCCAGCCTTACTGACGATCATGCTGCAGCGCATCCTTCAATAAAGAGACGACGTGATGAAGATGATCCTGGTAGTGTAGCTGGGCGGGATGGGATGCGCCTCAGGACAACCAATGCTTTAAAGCATACATGCTGTGGGACACATTGATATTTTTGATTATTTGTAAAAATGGCATTCAGTATATAATAACAACATTATTTATTGTTTATATTATACGCGCATGTGTTTTTATTTCTCGGGTTATTTATTAGTTTAATACTACATCACAAAAAGAAACATAGCAACTAACATAATTTAAATTCGGTACAACTAATGAAAATACATGATATGAAAAACATAAAGATAAAATACTACACGCAACCCATCCATGTGTTTTTTTAGTCACTGTCGCCCATTATTCTCTGCTTCAACCACTTAAATTTCTCTTCCAACTTATTTTTTCTTCTTTCGCCTCTTTTAGTTTCTCCTGCATTGCCGCAAGTTGTTGTTGTAGTATAACGATTCGGAGTTCGTATTCACGGGTCATATTCCAAACATACTGCAAACATGATTTGTATTATTCATGGTTAATGGGTTCATCATACCATTCTTCAAATCTACATTGATTTATGTCCTACCAATGAGGATTATAACACAACACTATTAATAAACATTTTATATAACAAAATATTAACAAACATTTTTTTCCAAAACAATAACTTACAAGTTGCTGACATATCCAACGTCTGCGCCTCATATTACAATTTGACCAACATGGCTTCAAAATCGCACGTTTGCCGCAATAACACCTTGGTACATCATTACGTTCAGACATTTCTTAATACAAGAAAAATGAAATTTTTGTGGCAATCCACGTGCATACTTCAATAACCCATTGAATGGCTGACACATTTGTAGTCAGAATTCCATATCTTCTGCCATCATTCGCATGCAAAGTCCACTTGTCAAGCTCATGTCGCATCAACCAACGATAGGCTCTTTGGTGTTCCTGCCTGACCGATTTCAATCGCCATCTTGTTGAACCAAGTCACTGCATGGTTTTAAAATGTCTATCCAGTTGAACCAGGTCCATCAGGGCAAACATACTCGAACAGACCCATTGGCACAAGAACTGTCTATGCATAGGAGATAAACATGATTGTGAATTATCCATGAACTAAGAGGTTGTCTCCTAAAGAGAAAAGGTTGCAAATTTATAAGAGGTTAGAGTTCGAGTTCAGCAAGGACAAAAACAAAGGGAGGAAGTTTAGATAAATACAAACTCTTCCACCAAGGAAGAGTTGCATTAGAATTGAACAACATATCTCAACGAGTGACTCTATAAAGTGTTGAAGCTACTTATGAACATTATTTTGTAAATGTTGTTTGGCTCATTGTCATAGTGAAGAGTTTGGGAAAATTCTACTGGGAAGTAGGTCGTGGTTTTTCACCTTTTGAGCCAGGTGTTTTCCACGTAAAATTGATGTGTTCTTTAATTCTGCAATTACTTTTCCGCAAACAGTAGAAGTTGGATCACCAAGAAGAACCAGGTTCCCCTATAAAGACAACACTCTAAAATTGGACACCACACAAATCACCACCCTCTTGTGTGGTATTGAAGTATAAAACATCAATTGGTATCAGAGCAGGTTATCCTTGAAAACGCTAACACCTTGGAAAAGATCAAAATGAGTGCACCACCTGAAAACTGGGAGGTTCAATCAACTGCAAGGCCACCACTCTTCAATGGCTAGTACTACTCCTGGTGGAAGAACAGGATGAAGGACCACCTGATTGGAGAAGACTATGAACTCTGGGACATAGTCACTGATGGTCCTCTAGCCACCATGAAGAAGACTGCTGAAGGTGTAGATGTACCAAAAACTAGGTCTGATTGCACTGCTGAGGATCTGAAGAAATGGGAGAAAAATGCTAAGGCCAAGAAGTGGCTAATTTTATGGACTAGGTCCAGACGAGTACAGTAGGATTCAAAGCTACACCACTGCCAAAGAAATATGAGATATCTTACAAGTAGCCCATGAAGGAACACCTCATGTGAAAAGATCAAGAGGTACTCTACTATACTCTCAGTATGAAAACTTCACTATGAAAGAAGGAGAGACAATCTAAGAGATGTACACAAGGTTCACAACTTTGACAAATGAACTTAAGTCTCTTGGCAGAGTCATTCTTGAAGAGGACAAGGTAGAGAATATCCTGACAAGGGTCTTGCCAATTTCTTGGGAAATTAAGATCACTACTATCCAGGAATCCAAAAATATGGCAGATTGGACGAGCAAGGCAAGAATGCCACGAATGGTGTTTAGCAACCTGAAGCAAATGTTTTCCCTGACTTTGTCCGTGTCAACAAACAATTCGAAATACCTCGACTTTCTTAGAACAGGTCCGAGTCAAATAGCAATGATTCGAAGCACTTCTTTTTACACTATTTCTATTTGATTTATACTATACTTCTTCAAGTCTCCATCATCCCGATCTCTCTTTCCTGCCTGTCCAAAGAAAACAGAACCTCTTCTAGTTCAAGGTCGAAATTCGTATTTGAGAGAATCGTAATAGAGGATTTTGTACAGCGCGGTGACACCATCTATCCATGAGGAAGAGGTGTACATCCTTTAACAGTAGACTAGTCCCATAGTATGGTCAGTCTTTAGGCTACTCCGCGGAAGAGTCAACGCGAAAGAATGGTAGTATTCAACTTTCTTTTTCCTATCACAGGCAGCTGGCAAAGCCGTGTTTGATTGTCGCGTACATGCTCCGTTACAGGCTGAAAGGGTAGTAAGAAGGGGGGTTCGGGTGCGCTTCTTCTTTCTGCCGGTTCAGGAGCTTAGGCCCAAGCGCGCCAACCAACCTCTGGTGTCGGGCCTACGTGTGCGAGTAGTGGGTACCTCGTAGGACCTCGACCCGCCTACTCGGGTCTTGTATGGATATGCAGGAAGGGGTGCTCCTAGGTGTGTGTAGTGGTTGTGTTTGTTCGCGAGAAAGGATTCCTCGTCAAGTAAGTTTGGGGGGTGTGGACACACTTGCGCGAATTCCAAAGACCGGAGCATCTTAGCAGACACTGGAGAGAAATCCCGAGTAACTTCGTCGCTCAAAAATGATTTGGCAAACTCCAAAACATGACTTATAATAAATAATTTCGTGAAAAGATGGGACGGGAGTTGCCCGAATCGTCTAACCGATTGAGGAGGACAGCCAATGACCGAGCTTGAGGTGGGAATAAAGAGAATCTTCTATAAAGAATCTTCCTTTTATCTCCGCAGAAAGTCACGACAACTCAATTTGTCCGGTAAACTACTCGGGGCTCCCCATGGTTTAGTAAAAGGGAGGGGATATTTTTTATTCATCCGGGGGTTCATGGAAATACTGCTTATGAACTCAGAAGGCAGACAATGAAAATGAATGCTCTAAAGAAGGAGAGGAGTCTAGCACTGAGGATCACTGAGGGAGCAGATCTGGAGGAAGATGAGATGGCCATGATTACCAAAGAATTCAAAAACTTTCTCATAAGGAAGAAGGGCATCTATAGAGGAGGAAACTACAACAAAGCAAAAGCTCCAGAAATGCCAACCAACGAGGGATGCTACAAGTGTGGAAAAACTGACCACCTTATCAAGAACTGTCCTCAGTGGGAAGTGGAATGGAAAAAGGAGATATTTGAAAGAAGGAACATGAAGAAAGAATTGGTCCAACCCAAGAAAACCATAACAAAAGCTATGGTTGCTGCTTGGGGGGAAAGTTCAGATGAAGAATCAGAAGATGGTGAGAATAAAGATCAGGCGCTCATGGAAATTGGAGAATCTGATGAGGAATCGCATGAAGAACCAGAGGTAAGTATCTCCCATCTTAAAAACAAAATAAAGTTCCTATCTAAGGAAAAACTCTCTGAGTTGCTACTTGATTTCATGGATGATTCCGAAGAAACAACCAAAGAGAAGGAACAACTCTCTAAAGAANCGAAACTGAGATTCTAGAGGTAAAATCTGAAAACTTAAAATTAAAGCTAGGATCCAGTAAAAAGATTGTTGATCATTCTCATATCATGTTAGAAGAAAATATGGGAAAACTAAAAGATAAGATGTATGCCAAGGATGAACAGATAAGAACACTTAAAGAAGAACTTGGTAAAGTCAAACATGAATTAGATCGAACTTGTAAATGGAATAAATCCTCTGATGCCTTGACATGGCTTCAAGAGAATCATAGTAGCAACCGGAGAGGGCTTGGATTTGGGAGTCAATTGCCCAAGTTGGATCCCAAAATCAAGTATCTCACTCTCCTTGAGAATAAAATTTGCACAAATCGTGGTAATACTGGCCACTACAAAATTGAGTGTACTGCAAAAGAGCAGGCCAGTCGAAGAAATGAGAGTTTTGTTAAAAAGAAAAACTGGCTACCAAATTGGGCCAGAAAAATCTTGATTCATCCATTCTCTCATAGAAAAGGACCCAAACTAGTTTGGGTTCTTAAAACTAACCCCTGATTTCTTTTTGTAGGTTCAAGTGATAGGAAGCAACCAAATTTGGCATTTGGATAGTGGCTGCTCAAAGCATATGACAGAGAACAAGGAACAATTCCTTTCACTTGAAATCCTCAAAAGAAGAAATGTCTCCTTTGGAAACGGAAAGAAAGGTGAAATTATTGGGGTTAGCAAGGTAGGTAAGGATGAAACATGTTCCATCGAACATGTGTACCTGATAGATGGCTTGAAATATAGCCTAATTAGTGTGTCACAATTGTGTGACAGAGGCAACCTTGTTGCTTTCACTTCCACAAAATGTTTTGTGATCAACCTGCTTACTGCCAAGATTGTTTTGCAAGGAAAAAGAATGAATAATATCTATGTCATAGACTTGTCCACACTGTCTGAAAATGAACTCACTTGCTTAAGTGTGTTGGACAGTGATCCCCTCCTTTGGCACAAACGACTTGGTCACGCAAGTCTAAATCAGCTTAACAAATTAGTCTCTAAGGACTTAGTGGTAGGGCTTCCTAAAATTAAGTTCAAGGAAGACAAAATTTGTGAGGCATGTGCAAGGGGGAAACATGTAAGATCCTCATTCAAAAGTAAGAAAATGGTCAGTACCACCAGGACGTTGGAACTGGTTCATATGGATCTTTGTGGTCCAATGAGAACTCTAAGAAGAGGTGGTAAGAAATATGTTATGGTGCTAGTTGATGACTACTCAAGGTTCACTTGGACCTTATTTCTGACATCTAAAGATGAAGCATTTGATATGTT